>LR812534.1:72657631-72688098 GCA_903798195.1 Danio kyathit
TCGGTTCGGTACGCTTTTATAGCCGTTTCCACTGTCAAAAGGCGTACCGAACCTTACCGTACCCCTTTTTCGGCATCCTTTCGAAAGGGTACCAAACACAAGAAAGGGTACCTAAAGGCGGAGCTAGTCGTGCAGCTGAACGCTATTGGTTTACAGAGATACGTCACGAGCTCACACAACAAGCCAGAATGAACACAAAGACACCGCCATGTTTTAATACACAGCTGAGAGAGATTATGGTGTAATTACTAATTATATATATCAAACCAACCTTATATATATATATAAAACCAACCTTACATATATCAAACCAACCTTATATATATCAAACCAACCTTATATATATCAAACCAACCTCATATATATCAAACCAACCTTATATATATCAAACCAACCTCATATATATCAAACCAACCTTATATATATATATAAAACCAACCTTATATATATCAAACCAACCTTATATATATCAAACCAACCTTATATATATCAAACCAACCTTATATATATCAAACCAACCTTATATATATCAAACCAACTTATATATATCAAACCGACCTTATATATATCAAACCGACCTTATATATATCAAACCAACCTTATATATATCAAACCGACCTTATATATATCAAACCGACCTTATATATATCAAACCGACCTTATATATATCAAACCAACCTTATATATATATCAAACCAACCTTATATATATCAAACCAACCTTATATATATATCAAACCAACTTATATATATCAAACCAACCTTATATATATCAAACCAACTTATATATATCAAACCAACCTTAAATATATCAAACCAACCTTATATATATCAAACCAACCTTATATATATCAAACCAACCTTATATATATATCAAACCAACCTTATATATATCAAACCAACCTTATATATATCAAAACCAACCTTATATATATCAAACCAACTTATATATATCAAGCCAACCTTATATATATCAAACCAACCTTATATATATCAAACCAACCTTATATATATCAAACCAACCTTATATATATCAAACCAACCTTATATATATCAAACCAACTTATATATATCAAACCAACCTTATATATATCAAACCAACCTTATATATATCAAACCAACCTTATATATATCAAACCAACCTTATATATATCAAACCAACCTTATATATATCAAACCAACTTATATATATCAAACCAACCTTATATATATCAAACCGACCTTATATATATCAAACCGACCTTATATATATCAAACCAACCTTATATATATCAAACCGACCTTATATATATCAAACCAACCTTATATATATCAAACCGACCTTATATATATCAAACCAACCTTATATATATCAAACCAACCTTATATATATATCAAACCAACTTATATATATCAAACCAACCTTATATATATCAAACCAACCTTATATATATATCAAACCGACCTTATATATATATCAAACCGACCTTATATATATCAAACCAACCTTATATATATCAAACCAACCTTATATATATCAAACCAACCTTATATATATCAAACCAACCTTATATATATCAAACCAACCTTATATATATCAAACCAACTTATATATATCAAACCAACCTTAAATATATCAAACCAACCTTATATATATCAAACCAACCTTATATATATATCAAACCAACCTTATATATATCAAACCAACCTTATATATATCAAACCAACCTTATATATATCAAACCAACTTATATATATCAAACCAACTTATATATATCAAACCAACCTTATATATATCAAACCAACCTTATATATATATCAAACCAACCTTATATATATCAAACCAACCTTATATATATCAAACCGACCTTATATATATCAAACCGACCTTATATATATCAAACCAACCTTATATATATCAAACCAACCTTATATATATCAAACCAACCTTATATATATCAAACCGACCTTATATATATATCAAACCGACCTTATATATATCAATCCAACCTTATATATATCAAACCAACCTTATATATATCAAACCAACCTTATATATATCAAACCAACCTTATATATATCAAACCAACCTTATATATATCAAACCAACCTTATATATATCAAACCAACCTTATATATATCAAACCAACCTTATATATATCAAACCAACCTTATATATATCAAACCAACCTTATATATATCAAACCAACCTATATATATATATATCAAACCAACCTTATATATATATATCAAACCGACCTTATATATATATCAAACCAACCTTATATATATATCAAACCAACCTTATATATATCAAACCAACCTTATATATATCAAACCAACCTTATATATATCAAACCAACCTTATATATATCAAACCGACCTTATTTATATATCAAACCAACCTTATATATATCAAACCAACCTTATATATATCAAACCAACCTTATATATATCAAACCGACCTTATATATATCAAACCGACCTTATATATATCAAACCAACTTATATATATCAAACCAACCTTATATATATCAAACCGACCTTATATATATCAAACCGACCTTATATATATCAAACCGACCTTATATATATCAAACCAACCTTATATATATCAAACCAACCTTATATATATCAAACCAACTTATATATATCAAACCAACCTTATATATATCAAACCAACTTATATATATCAAACCAACCTTATATATATCAAACCAACCTTATATATATCAAACCAACCTTATATATATATCAAACCAACCTTATATATATCAAACCAACCTTATATATATCAAACCGACCTTATATATATATCAAACCGACCTTATATATATCAAACCAACCTTATATATATCAAACCGACCTTATATATATCAAACCGACCTTATATATAATCAAACCAACCTTATATATATCAAACCAACCTTATATATATCAAACCAACCTTATATATATCAAACCAACTTATATATATCAAGCCAACCTTATATATATCAAACCAACCTTATATATATCAAACCAACCTTATATATATCAAACCAACCTTATATATATCAAACCAACCTTATATATATCAAACCAACTTATATATATCAAACCAACCTTATATATATCAAACCAACCTTATGTATATCAAACCAACCTTATGTATATCAAACCAACCTTATGTATATCAAACCAACCTTATATATATCAAACCAACCTTATATATATCAAACCAACTTATATATATCAAACCAACCTTATATATATCAAACCAACCTTATATATATATCAAACCAACCTTATATATATAAAACCAACCTTATATATATCAAACCAACCTTATATATATCAAACCAACCTTATATATATCAAACCAACCTTATATGTATCAAACCAACCTTATATATATCAAACAAACCTTATATATATCAAACCAACCTTATATATATATCAAACCGACCTTATATATATCAAACCGACCTTATATATATATCAAACCAACCTTATATATATCAAACCGACCTTATATATATCAAACCAACCTTATTTATATATCAAACCAACCTTATATATATCAAACCAACCTTATATATATCAAACCAACCTTATATATATCAAACCAACCTTATATATATCAAACCGACCTTATATATATCAAACCGACCTTATTTATATATCAAACCAACCTTATATATATATCAAACCAACCTTATATATATATCAAACCAACCTTATATATATATCAAACCAACCTTATATATATCAAACCAACTTATATATATCAAACCAACCTTATATATATCAAACCAACCTTATATATATCAAACCAACCTTATATATATCAAACCAACCTTATGTATATCAAACCAACCTTATGTATATCAAACCAACCTTATATATATCAAACCAACCTTATATATATCAAACCAACTTATATATATCAAACCAACCTTATATATATCAAACCAACCTTATATATATATCAAACCAACCTTATATATATAAAACCAACCTTATATATATCAAACCAACCTTATATATATATCAAACCAACCTTATATATATCAAACCAACCTTATATGTATCAAACCAACCTTATATATATCAAACAAACCTTATATATATCAAACCAACCTTATATATATATCAAACCGACCTTATATATATCAAACCGACCTTATATATATATCAAACCAACCTTATATATATCAAACCAACCTTATATATATCAAACCGACCTTATATATATCAAACCAACCTTATTTATATATCAAACCAACCTTATATATATCAAACCAACCTTATATATATCAAACCAACCTTATATATATCAAACCAACCTTATATATATCAAACCGACCTTATATATATCAAACCGACCTTATTTATATATCAAACCGACCTTATATATATATCAAACCAACCTTATATATATCAAACCAACCTTATATATATCAAACCAACCTTATATATATCAAACCAACCTTATATATATCAAACCGACCTTATATATATATCAAACCGACCTTATATATATCAAACCAACCTTATATATATCAAACCAACCTTATATATATCAAACCGACCTTATATATATCAAACCGACCTATATATATATCAAACCAACCTTATATATATCAAACCAACCTTATATATATCAAACCAACCTTATATATATCAAACCAACCTTATATATATCAAACCAACCTTATATATATCAAACCAACCTTATATATATCAAACCGACCTTATATATATCAAACCGACCTTATATATATCAAACCAACCTTATATATATCAAACCAACCTTATATATATATCAAACCAACCTTATATATATCAAACCAACCTTATATATATCAAACCAACCTTATATATATCAAACCAACCTTATATATATCAAACCGACCTTATATATATCAAACCAACCTTATATATATCAAACCAACCTTATATATATCAAACCAACCTTATATATATCAAACCAACTTATATATATCAAACCAACCTTATATATATCAAACCAACTTATATATATCAAACCAACCTTAAATATATCAAACCAACCTTATATATATCAAACCAACCTTATATATATCAAACCAACCTTATATATATCAAACCGACCTTATATATATCAAACCGACCTTATATATATATCAAACCGACCTTATATATATCAAACCAACCTTATATATATCAAACCGACCTTATATATATCAAACCGACCTTATATATATATCAAACCAACCTTATATATATCAAACCAACCTTATATATATCAAACCAACCTTATATATATCAAACCAACCTTATATATATCAAACCAACCTTATATATATCAAACCAACCTTATATATATCAAACCAACCTTATATATATATCAAACCGACCTTATATATATCAAACCGACCTTATATATATCAAACCAACCTTATATATATCAAACCAACCTTATATATATCAAACCAACCTTATATATATCAAACCAACCTTATATATATCAAACCAACCTTATATATATCAAACCGACCTTATATATATCAAACCGACCTTATATATATATCAAACCGACCTTATATATATCAAACCAACCTTATATATATCAAACCAACCTTATATATATATCAAACCAACCTTATATATATCAAACCAACCTTATATATATATATCAAACCAACCTTATATATATCAAACCAACCTTATATATATCAAACCGACCTTATATATATATCAAACCAACCTTATATATATCAAACCAACCTTATATATATCAAACCAACCTTATATATATCAAACCAACTTATATATATCAAACCAACCTTATATATATCAAACCAACTTATATATATCAAACCAACCTTAAATATATCAAACCAACCTTATATATATCAAACCAACCTTATATATATATCAAACCAACCTTATATATATCAAACCGACCTTATATATATCAAACCGACCTTATATATATATCAAACCGACCTTATATATATCAAACCAACCTTATATATATCAAACCGACCTTATATATATCAAACCGACCTTATATATATATCAAACCAACCTTATATATATCAAACCAACCTTATATATATCAAACCAACCTTATATATATCAAACCAACCTTATATATATCAAACCAACCTTATATATCAAACCAACCTTATATATATCAAACCAACCTTATATATATCAAACCAACCTTATATATATCAAACCAACCTTATATATATCAAACCAACCTTATATATATCAAACCAACCTTATATATATCAAACCAACCTTATATATATCAAACCAACCTTATATATATCAAACCAACCTTATATATATCAAACCAACCTTATATATATCAAACCAACCTTATATATATCAAACCAACCTTATATATATCAAACCAACCTTATATATATCAAACCAACCTTATATATATCAAACCAACCTTATATATATCAAACCAACCTTATATATATCAAACCAACCTTATATGTATTTCAAACCAACCTTATATATATCAAACCAACCTTATATATATATCAAACCAACCTTATATATATCAAACCAACCTTATATATATCAAACCAACCTTATATATATATATCAAACCAACCTTATATATATATCAAACCGACCTTATATATATCAAACCAACCTTATATATATATCAAACCAACCTTATATATATCAAACCAACCTTATATATATCAAACCGACCTTATTTATATATCAAACCAACCTTATATATATCAAACCAACCTTATATATATCAAACCAACCTTATATATATATCAAACCAACCTTATATATATCAAACCAACCTTATATATATCAAACCGACCTTATATATATATCAAACCGACCTTATATATATCAAACCAACCTTATATATATATCAAACCGACCTTATATATATATCAAACCGACCTTATATATATCAAACCAACCTTATATATATCAAACCAACCTTATATATATATCAAACCGACCTTATATATATATCAAACCGACCTTATATATATATCAAACCAACCTTATATATATATTAGTGATGCGCGGATGGCGGGTAAATCCGCGGGCGCTGCGGATAATCCGCGGGTCGGGCGGGTCGGGTAATAAAAAAATACATTATGATTAATTGCGGGTGGGTCGCGGGTCATAGCAGTTGACCAGCAAAAAAGCAGAGAGTGGACTTGGCAGAATGTGAAGATGAGACGCCCAAAATAATGGATGAAGTGCAACAATACTGTGCTAACTTCAGTTAGAGCAGTCATCAGGGAAATCTGCTATCGTTCTGGGAGAAACAAGATAGCTTATTTACAGGACTGCAGCGCCTTGCAAGGAGAAGCTTGTGCATTCCTGCAACAAGCGGTGCGCGCGAACGCTCATTTAGTGCAGCCAGCCGTGTTTTGGAGGCGAGGCGGAATCGCCCGAATCCAGGCAGATGCACAGTGTTAAGAAAAGGGCCAAGTACACACAACATAGCTTGCTGTTTAGGCTGAAGGGACGCCGTTTTTGTTCTTTTTCCTGTATATGTAAAAGCTGAATCTGCTGTTAATAACGAACGATCCACGGTGACCGCTTTAGTCCATAGTCCATAGCGAGGGGCATTGTGGGTAGTGTAGTTCGACACGCATGCTGTGTGACGTGAGCTCTCGCTGTGTGCTGTGCGTGCGGTGAATTAGAGGGAGAAAGTTTTATCCGGTTTTGTTTTATGTTTACTTCAGTAATTCCACCCGGGAGCTGTTTTGCACTGTGAACCTGAAAACACTGAAATAAGTAAAGAAGGGCATGCATCGAGTACTTTTGTCCGTCTCATCATTTGCTCGAGCATGAATTAATGAGCTGTTACTCTGCCGCCGGACATTGCGGAGAAAGTAACACCTATCATCATGCTTAAAACAAAGAATTAGAATTATTAAAGTGGCGATCGGGTGCGGGTCGGGTGCGGATATATATATCAGATAAAACAATATGTGCGGGCGGATGGCGGGTGGATGATTAGAATGAAGGAGCGGATTCGGGTGACATTTGAGCTGATCCGCGCATCTCTAATATATATCAAACCAACCTTATATATATATCAAACCAACCTTATATATATCAAACCAACCTTATATATATCAAACCAACCTTATATATATCAAACCAACCTTATATATATCAAACCAACCTTATATATATCAAACCAACCTTATATATATCAAACCAACCTTATATATATCAAACCAACCTTATATATATATCAAACCAACCTTATATATATCAAACCAACCTTATATATATCAAACCAACCTTATATATATCAAACCAACCTTATATATATATCAAACCAACCTTATATATATCAAACCAACCTTATATATATCAAACCAACCTTATATATATCAAACCAACCTTATATATATCAAACCAACCTTATATATATCAAACCAACCTTATATATATCAAACCTTGTCGTGGTCTTGATGAACGGCCATAAAGAAGAGCAGATTTTCCCCTGTGTCCTGTAGTTTTTTATGAGCCAGTCTGAAGCGTGAGCGGTTTGGCTTTCTTGCTTGCGCTCGCCGCGCGTCTGTATCTGAAATAACACACTTCTTGAGCTGATGATGATAACGTGCGCTTGATTATTGACGTGCTTTTGAAACCTGATCCTGTCAGAAACTGACAAACGTGAGAGTGACGAGCGGAAAAACAAAAGGAGAAGCCGGAAATAAAGGAGCTCATTATTATTATTACAGCAAACGTGAACACACTGCCATGTTTAACTATGATCATCACCTTCTGGACTATTATGAACTCAGGATGAGGGAATGACTCTCTAACAGAGGCTACACGAGCTGCTGAACATTACACACACATTTAATCAGGAGAGCTTTGCTGACTGTGGGCTAAATTTAGTGTTTTGAACCTAAATAAGGACTAAATGTCTGCTGTGTGTAGTTTATCTGTAATTGGTATCATATCGGGGACTGTAAGGGTCTGTGTGTGTTCATATATGCTCATTTATTTATTTATTTTATATAATCACAGACGTTACAGTAGGCTATTTCACACTGATCTGCAGTTATAATCATGTTGATGAAAGGTTAGTAATGAACATGTATACAGTGTTGATGTGTGTAAAGCCTCTGTGTTGTGAGAAGTGCTGCTCATATGATATGTGAGTGACCTGTACAGCTTTACTGTAGACATTTCCTCGAGCGAAAATGAGTTGACTGAAACTTTCTGTCGTACACCACACGCACCAAAAGAGTAACATTGGTACCCTTTTAGCAGTGGAAACGCAAGCCTGATAAAGGTGACCCGAACCGTAACGTACTGTACCAGTTAGTGGAAACGAGCCATAAGAGTCAAACAACAACAAATAAGATCAAGAATCTTGGTGTGACTCTGGAGTCAGATCTGAGTTTTAGTAGTCATGTTAAAGCAGTTAGTAAATCAGCATACTATCATCTCACACACACTGCAGGAGTCAGATGCTTTCAGTGAAGACTTAGAGAAACTTGTTGATGCTTTTATCAGCAGCAGGGTGGATTACTGTAACAGCCTCCTCACCGGCCTTCCCAAAAAGACAATCAGACAGTTGCAGCTCATCCAGAACGCTGCGGCCAGGATTCTGACCAGAACATCAGAGCACATCACACCTGTCCTCAGGTCTCTACACTGGCTCCAGTTACACTCAGAATACAGTTTACAGTATTATTACTGCTCTATAAATCACTAAATGGCCTACAGGACCTCAATACATTACAGATATGCTCACTGAACACAAGCCTAACAGATCACTCAGATCTTTAGGATCATATAAACTAGAAATTCCAAGAGTTCAGTCAGAGCAGGGTGAATCGGCTTTCAGATACTAGCAGCGCCCCCTGCTGCTGGAATCAGCTTCCAGAAATGATCAGATGTGCTCCAACATTAGGCACATTTAAATCCAGACTGAAAACACATCTGTGTAGCTGTGCCTTTACTGAATGAGCACTGTGCTACGGCCCACACATCTCACTATTGTGTCTTTCTTTCTTTTTCATTCTTTTCTAACCTGATTAACACATTTAATCTGTTTTTATCTGTTTTCATCACTGTTATTCTTTGTCTCATGTAAAGCACAGAAATAAACTTGCCTGGCCTAAAAACTGACCAAACACTGATCTAAGAACTACTCAAAAGCTGATCTAAACCTGATCTAAAACACACACACACACACACACACACACACACACACACACACACACACACACACACACCTCAGAGGTGGCGTTGTAGAGTCTCTCTTTGGCCTTCAGCAGGCTCTCCGCCATCTGGCTCTTGCGTGAGGGCTTCTGCTCGTGTGCGCGGCGAGTGTTCCCATTGGCTCGTCTGTCGTCCACACTGGCGGCGCGGCGAACAGACGCTCGGTTACGCGTCGGCGTCAGCAGTTGCTGTAGTTTCCCAGCCAGACCGCGACTCGGGGACGAAACCGTGTTGTAGTTTTCATCCACAGACTTACGGTTCAGAGTCTCCTTCACCTCCACTGACCTGCAGAACACACACGTTTGTTTTGGTGAAATGTGGGGACATTACATTGGCTTCCATTGATTTTATAATGTATAAACTGTATATTGTATTGCCCAACCCCTAAACCCAACCATCACAGGAGACAGTGTACAGCAGGAGACAGTGTACAGCTTTACTCCCTGAACAAACTCATCCTGTGTGATTTAGAAGCTTTTGGAGAAGTGAGGACGTCACCAATGTCCTCATATTTCACCTGCTTTTAGTAATACCTGTGTCATACCCATGTCATTATACAGATTTGTGTCCTGATATGTCACACGTACAATTTGACCAAAGTGAAGGAGAGAAACCTGGAGAGAGACCAGGCTCAGTTGGGCTCCACCATTTCTCCTCTGGCCAAACTTCCTGTGCAGAGCTGCAGTGTAGGTGCCGGAGGCTGGAGAACGCTGGACGTCCATCGTGGAGAACTGCAGATGAGAACCGCGGTTCGCTCGCGGCATTTGGAAAAGTTCCGATGTACTTTCCCCTCACTTTTAGAGATGGACCATTCAGAAACAGATATGGGGTGGGTGTTGGTGCGGTAGACTGCGGAGGGGTGTCACGGATGAAAGTGAGCGGGGCGGGGGTGCCGCGGTGAAGAGGGTTGGGGAGTCGCAGAAGAAATGAGGTGCCGGATCAGATTTCACAAGTGCCGGATCCGTATTCCCCTGCCAAAACTACATACTGAACCTTTTTTTATCGTTATTGACAATGGAGTTCGGTCAATAAATATCGATACCGATTTTATCACCCAGCCCTTTAAGTGGGTCAGTGAGTGGGTCAGTGAGTGGGTCAGTGAAGGGGTCAGTGAAGGGGTCAGTGAGTGGGTCAGTGAGGGGGTCAGTGAGTGGGTCAGTGAAGGGGTCAGTGAGTGGGTCAGTGAAGGGGTCAGTGAAGGGGTCAGTGAAGGGGTCAGTGAGTGGGTCAGTGAAGGGGTCAGTGAAGGGGTCAGTGATGGGGTCAGTGAGTGGGTCAGTGATGGGGTCAGTGAGTGGGTCAGTGATGGGGTCAGTGAGTGGGTCAGTGAGTGGGTCAGTGATGGGGTCAGTGAGTGGGTCAGTAACCGCTGTACCTGCTGTCCCTCTCGGTGGGCTGGTTTCTGCAGTCTGCATCGGCGGGCTCAGCACAGTCTCTGTAGAATGTGGACAAGCAGACGTCGCTGCGGCGCACCAGCACCGGTGCAGGAGGACTCAGTGTATCCCTGCGGCCCGCCGGAGGCTTGCGGGAGCCGGCGTCTGCGCTCACATCTCCTGCTTTCTCCAGTGTCAGCTCTGAGAGAAGCAGAAAATAGCCGTCAGAAACACACGAGCCTGTACCATGAAGCCAGATTAGCTGGTTAGGCTTCAGTTTAGTTTGCACCAATCCTGGACTTCAGGTACCATGATGGTAGCAAGGCTTTAATTAGTCTTTGTTGGCACAGTAACTTATGCTGCAGGTCAGGTTATGTTCAGGTTAAGTTCAGGTTAAGTTCAGGTTATGTTCTGGTTATGTTCAGGTTAAGTTCAAGCTAAGTTCAGGTTATGTTCAGGCTAAATTCAGGTTATGTTCTGGTTATGTTCAGATGCTCTGGTTATGATCATCTCTCGTGAGATGTCATTTACAGTATCTTTATGTTTCGAAGCCTGTGATTGGCTGTTCGCTACTGTTGTCCCGCCTTCATCTACACATGAGTTAACAGAGAAAGTTGATGATCCTCTTTATGACACCAGCAAAGCCTGACTGCACTGTTTTGGTTTTGTAACTCAAACCTAATCCTGTAATCCTGACTTTGTTAATCCAGCATCATGGCTCAAGATCACTCACTGCTTCCTGTGGGCTGAACGCTGCTCAGGCTGTTGCTCTTGGCCAAACTCGTCAGCGATTCATGACTCGAGCTTTCACTCAAACCGCTCCAGCTGCACTGGCGAATCAGAGCTGAGTGGGGGCGGGGCTTATTTAGCACATCTGTAATGGAAGAGAACATGAGTCAGCTGATTGACGGGTGTCAATCGTGTGCTGGAGAGGGTGTGTCAGACCTGAGGGGATGCTGAACGATGCGCTCCTCTGCTGCTGTTTGATTGGCCGTCTGAACTGAGCCACAGCCAATAGCACGTTACGAAGCTTAGCCCAGCGAAGGCGCCCTCCCTGATTGGTGGATGGCCACTTGCTCTCTAGCACCGCCTACAGGTGGCAGAATAGAACACTGTATGATACAGCACAGACATTGAGCACTTCTCTGCTGCTCGTTATGGTCACATGACATTGATTAGTGTGTATATCTCTAGAATAGTGTGATATCCCCAGCTTACTTTATTGTAGTATCCGTATGTGATGGTGTTTGGGGTTATTCCTGCTCTCTTCATCTCCAGCAGAACCCGAACCGCTAGAACAGGCTGACCGTACTGACCACACAGCTGCATCAGGATACGGTAACACACCTGCACACGCACACACACACACACGCACACACAAATATTAGAAACACACACACAAGAAACATAAAAAACACACACAAGAAACAAACACACAAAACAGCAAATATTTGAGAGTGTTTGTGTGCAAGTTAATGAATATTAGTGTATGTGTTTGTGTGTGTGTGAGAGCGAGTTTAAGTGTGTGTAAGAGTGTGTGTGTGTGTGTGTGTGTGTGCTCTAACCTCGTCCGGCAGCACCACCTTGCGTGTCTCCATGTGTTTGAGCACGTCGTAGGCAGTGTGCAGCGCTCGGACTTTCCCGCTCTCAGCCCTGACGAATGTGGGCAGACAGATGAACCACAGCCCATAGCAGTGACCCAGCAGACACTTGGACCACATCTCCGGCACCGACGAGTACTTCTGAGCCTTCTTCTGCGCAAGCTTGATCTCCTGATCAAACACACACAACACAAACACATCAGAAGGAGAAGAGGGGAAGACAGATAGCTAGACGGACAGATAGATGGATAGACGGAGAGACGGACTGACTGACAGACAGACAGATAGATAAAACAGACAGATAGATGGACAGATAGACAGATAGATGGACAGATAGACAGATAGATGGATAGATAGATAGACGGACGGACGGACGGACGGACGGACGGACGGACGGACGGACGGACGGACGGACAGACAGACAGATAGAGACAGATAGACACAGATAGATAGATAGATAGATAGATAGATAGATAGATAGATAGATAGATAGACAGACAGACAGACAGACGGATGGATGGATGGATGGATGGATGGATGGATGGATGGATGGATGGATGGATGGATGGATGGATGGATGGATGGATGGATGGATGGATGGATGGATGGACGGATGGACGGATGGACGGACGGACAGATAGACAGACAGATAGATAGAGACAGATAGACACAGATAGATAGATAGATAGATAGATAGATAGATAGATAGATAGATAGATAGATAGATAGATAGATAGACAGATAGACAGATAGACAGATAGATAGATAGATAGATAGATAGATAGATAGATAGATAGATAGATAGATAGATAGACAGATAGACAGATAGACAGATAGACAGATAGATAGATAGATAGATAGATAGATAGATAGACAGATAGACAGATAGACAGATAGATAGATAGATAGACAGATAGACAGATAGATAGATAGATAGATAGATAGATAGATAGATAGATAGATAGATAGATAGACAGATAGACAGATAGATAGATAGATAGACAGACAGACGGATGGATGGATGGATGGATGGATGGATGGATGGATGGATGGATGGATGGATGGATGGATGGATGGATGGACGGATGGACGGATGGACGGACGGACAGATAGACAGACAGATAGATAGAGACAGATAGACACAGATAGATAGATAGATAGATAGATAGATAGATAGATAGATAGATAGACAGATAGACAGATAGACAGATAGATAGATAGATAGATAGATAGATAGATAGATAGATAGATAGATAGATAGACAGATAGACAGATAGACAGATAGACAGATAGACAGATAGATAGATAGATAGACAGATAGACAGATAGATAGATAGATAGATAGATAGATAGATAGATAGATAGATAGATAGATAGATAGATAGATAGACAGATAGACAGATAGACAGATAGATAGATAGATAGATAGATAGATAGATAGATAGATAGATAGATAGACAGATAGACAGATAGACAGATAGATAGATAGATAGATAGACAGATAGACAGATAGATAGATAGATAGATAGATAGATAGATAGATAGATAGATAGATAGATAGATAGATAGACAGACAGATAGATAGACAGACAGACAGACGGACAGATATAGAGAAAAGAAAGAAAGAAAACACACACACACACACACACACACTGACCGACCTCTGACCTCCTGAGCTGAGTCCTACCTGTTTGGTGCGTCGGGGGGCGGGGCTACTGGGGGCACTTCCTCTAGCGGGGGTCCGGAGCTGATCCTGCGGCCGCTCGAACAGATCCGGTTGGAGGACCGGGAACGTGTCATAGCTGCACACACACACACACCACAAAAGCACACACACACACACACACACACACACACACACACACACACACACACACACACACACACACACACACACACACACACACCAAATAGAAAAGAAACGAAATTGTAGATATGTTGGTTTTGTGTTTTTTGTATTTCATGTGTTTGTTATTGACATAAACACAACATTTACACACCGTGAGCGCACACACATGATGTAAACACACACTTGTGTTTGAGTGAGATGAATGGTCTGACAGCTCTAATCATTCCCCACTGAGTCAGATCAGTTATTATGAAGACACACAAACACACTGTCAAGCACTTTCTCCCAAATACAAGCACTTAGCAAAGCTTGGAATAAATATATGTGACTAAAGCCTGGTTTATACTTCTGCGTCAACTGATCGGCGTGACCCACGGCTCAAGCCTCACATGTAGCCGTGCATTTATACTTCTGCTGCTGTTTCTGTTTCTCTGCAATACACTTCCGAAATGCTAGCTGGCAGTAGGTGTTTATGTTCCTCTGTGTCGAGTTTGGTGTTTTGTTTCTTCTGAACACTTCCTTAATGTACAAGTGGCTCAAATTTGCTCATTTTGAGGAGGGAACCGTCGGACGTGCAGCAACTTTAATCATGAGGTAAACACAAAACAACAGTCTCCATCCAGCTCCTTCACGGGACTCCACACTTGTAAAGACTCGCTGCATCAGGCGCGCGGCTCTCACCTCCACCCACACTCGTCATCGCTACCAAGCCGACCAATCACAGAGCTTGCGCTACGCGTTACATATTTTGAGAGGTGCACATCAACGACGCCGACGGCCACAGCGAGGGGCTATGCGTCCACGGGTAGGCTGCGCTGTAGCATATGCGTGCGCTTGACGCAGAAGTATAAATCAGCCTTAACATGTGGATGCAGAGTGTGTGTAGAGTGAGAGTGTGCGTGTGTGTGTGTGTGTCACCTGTAGTGTGCAGGACACTCAGAGCCGTCGGGCTGCTGCGGCTCCTCTGGAGGCATAATGAAGACTGTATGTTCACCGCTCACACACTCATCACGCTCGATCAGACGCACATCCTCTGGCTTCTCCACGTCCACCTGACACACACACACACACACACACTTGATTGTTTACATGTAGTATAGACTAAAACTGATTACCGAATAATCACAAACAGTCTGTTATGTTACACAGTGTCCACTATACACACACAGGTGAGGCAAGTGTTCTGATTGGCCACCGCTGTGCTCACACACACACACACCTTCTGCACACACTCGTCGAAGAACTCGAGGCTGGCGTGGCGGTCGCTGACAAACGAACACTCCTCGATGAACTGAGTGAACATCTGCGTCTTAGTGAGCTGTGTGTAAAACTTCTGCTGCGTCCGGTCACGAGACTTCAGGAAGCCTGCACACACACACACACACACACACACACACACACACACACACACACACACACACACACACACACACACACACACACCACACACACACACACACACACACACACACACACACACACACACACACACACACAGGAATTATTAAGAATGATCATGTTTGTGAGAAGCGCTATATTGAATACCTTGAATGTAAAAGGCTCAGTGTGTATTTGTCCACTAGAGGGCGTGTGTTCACAATGAACAAAGGCGGAGCTGTGATATAAACAAAACACTATTGGCTGTTTATGAAAATGGGAGGAGCTTCTCTATGCCCCGCCCTGTCTTCATGTTTTAGTTGAAATCAAACATTGAATAAAAATGCACATATCATTACACTGCAGGGGGTCGCTACAGGCACAGTGTGTCATTATCTCTACTAGTGTGTGTGTGTGTGTGTGTGTGTGTGTGTGTGTGTGTGTGTGTGTGTACCCTGCAGGTTGAACAGTGAGCTGCAGTCAGTGGTTCTGTCAGACGGGGCCTGTGTGATGGGCAGCAGGTATGATCTGTATCCCCTCAGTAAGCAGCTCATGAAGCGCAGGAACGCCTCCTGGATCTCCAGCTCCAGCTGCTTCTGTCGGCCGTAGATCAGATCATAATCCGTCAGCAGGAACTCCAGTGTGGCCTCCTCCTGCCCCGGCGTGTAGACTGACACACACACACAGAGAGAGAGAGAAAGAGAGAGAGAGAGAAATGACCATCAAACAGTTTGTGGGAGTAAGTATGTAGTTTTTGTGTGTGTGTTTTTGTGTGTGCCACTCCTGTGTGTGCCGCTCCTGTCAGCTAAGAACAGGAAACTGAGGCTACAATTCACACAGGCTCACCAAAACTGGACAAGAGAAGATTGGAGAAACGTTGCCTGGTCTGATGAGTCTCCATTTCTGCTGCCACATTCGGATGCTCGGCTCAGAATTTGGCCTCAACAACATGAAAGCATGGATCATCCTGCCTTGTATCAGCGGTTCAGGCTGGTGGTGGTGGTGTAATGGTGTGGGGGAGATTTTCTTGGCACACTTTGGGTCCATTAGTACCAATTGAGCATGGTGTCAACGCCACAGCCTACCTGAGTATTGTTGCTGACCATGTCCATCCCTTTATGAGCACAGTGTCTCCATCTTCTGATGGCTACTTCCAGCAGGATAACGCACCATGTCATAAAGCGCCAATCATCTCAGACTGGTTTCTTGAACATGACGATGAGTTCACTGTACTCAAATGGCCTCCACAGTCACCAGAGCTCAATCCAATAGAGCACCTTTGGGATGTGGTGGAACGGGAGATTGGCATCATGGATGTGCAGCCGACAAATCTGCAGCAACTGTGTGATGCTATCATGTCAATATGGAGCAAAATCTCTGAGGAATATTTCCAGTAGCTTGTTGAATCTCTGACATGAAGGATTAAAGCAGTTCTGAAGGCAAAAGGGGGTCCGACCCGGTACTAGTAAGGTGTACCTAATAAAGTGGCCAGTGAGTGTATATGCATGTGCGTGTATATGTGTATGCATGCATATATATGGGTGTGTGTATGTGTGTTTATGTGTGTGTGTGTGTGTGTGTGTGTGATGCGCTGCTCCCTCACTCTTCTCCAGGGTCTTGTGCAGGTTGGTCAGTGAGTTGAGCAGGATCTTGCCATGTTTCCTGGGCAGAGAGCGCCAGGACAGAGGCTTCTTATCTTCAGACCTGCACACAGAGCTCAACATCAGCAGCAGTACACACATGACCTGACGGAGAGGCTCTGAAAGCAGCGCTCTGCTCCACAAGGCTGTATTCACTCATCAAAATAGAGTCAAATTCTGTTATTACTGTTATTATGATTTAGATGTTAACCTGGTGTGAAGTGTAACTTATATCTGTGATTAATGCAGAATATTGAGTGTCGTTACTGCAGGATCCTTCAGAAATCTGAGGAGTTGATGATCAGGAACATGTCTGACTAATAGCAATGCTGAAAACATTTACTGCAGTGTGTGTGTGTGTGTGTGTGTGTTCTTAAAGAAATAAAAACTCTTCCTCCAGCATTGGTTGGCTCCAGCTGTACCCGCTATAATCAGCATCGCGCCCGCTCTGTGCTGAAACGGAGCGGTTACCACGGCAAGACTCACTGGAAAATGGTGTTGGTGTCCAGATCCACACACACCACGTCAGACGGCGGGTCGTACAGGTCGAAGTAGCTGGAGTGAACGCCCACGATGAAGGGCATGGGGGCGCACAGCACATCCGCCATCCGCAGCGGGCACAGAGGGATGTACGGGCAGTGCCAGCGCAGGGGGAACGTCATCTGCAGAACACACACACACACACACACACACACACACATCAGCTAGAGCTACATACAACTGGAATATACACACATTTCTGAATAATGCATAATGAAGCACAAACACACATCAATAACTGTGAATAAGAGCTCTGATTTAAACAGATAAAGCAGCGCTTCATCCTGATCAACTGCAGCAGATATCAGACAGACAGATGACGTTTACTGCGGTACGACAACATACCAGCTGAGTCTCCTCCACCCTATTTATATACATATTTTGGAATATTGTATAGGAACGAAGCATACATTTTGAAACTGCACATAAAAATATAAGCACACAACTGAGGAGGATCAACTGATAAGACTAAACGCTGCTGAACTGTGCTGAGATCAGCTGTAGTGAGTAAACTCTGCGCCTGCACTTCATCAGTATCCGCTGTCCATTCTGAATAGGGATGTGACGATTCTAGATTTTGGTTGTACGATTATAGTCTGAGGAATAATCACAATTATCACCATTATTATGCTTTCATTACCTTCAAACACTACACTAGTTTAGAAAATCTCATTCATTCATTTTCTTTTCGGCTTAGTCCCTTTATTAATCTGGGGTCGCCACAGCGGAATGAACCGCCAACTTTATTTTCAATCTATTATTTTTCTTTGAGTTTTTTTTCTCTGTTGAACAAAATAATAAAATATTTTGAAGAATGTAGGACACACTGATAGCCACTGACTTCCATAGCCTATATGTACATGTTTTATAGCTTTAATTAACATTATATATTCTGAATAAAGGACTGAAAAACGAGAGGGCAATAGTTCACTATCGAGCTGTCATTTCTCCATCACATTAGCCTGTATGCCTATGACTAGGGCCAGACGGAATCTGCTGACGTTTTTTGCAATTTCTGCGGAGAATTTTGGTAAAAATCTGCGGATTTCTGCGGAATTATTTTGGGAGTGTCATAACTAAAACCTTAATATGTGAAATATGTGTCATTTATAAACTGAATAAATTCAGATTTACACACATTTAATCAAGTAAATAAACAGAATTAATGATGGGCTAAAAATCTGCGTAATTCTGCGTGCGCAGATTCCGTGTGGGCCTACCTATGACATTGGCCTGGCTAAACTTTAGCTAACTTATTACATGGTTGTCAATCAGGAGGATGCTGCAATAACTTTGTGCGATTTTGCTGCTGAACATATTCAACAGACTACAAATTTTATTAGGATTTTATTTATAGATTTTAGCTCAGCTTTTAATTCAATTCGGATAGATACTCTCCTGCAAAGATTACTTGATTTAGGAGTGAATGGTGATCTAATTTGGTGGATTAAAGATTTCCTTTTAAATCGTCCTCAAAGAGTAGTTGTTAATGATATGGTTTCTAAAACAATCATTGTAAATACAGGAGTTCCACAAGGAAGCATTTTATCACCCCTACTTTTTTCTCTTTACACAAATGAATTTAAGATCCAGGACTTACGTTTTAAATTATTTAAATATGCTGATGATACGGCACTTGTTGGCCGGTTGACTAAAACAGGAACAGAAGGAGATACCTTGTACTATAATTATATAAATTTGCTTCAAAATTGGTGTAAAAGGAGTTCACTTGAGATTAATTTTAATAAAACCAAGGAGATGATAATTAGCAGAAATCAACTAGTTCTTAGTCAAGGGTTGAAACCTCTGGCCATTGAGGGACATGAAATAGAGACAGATGGATGTTTTAAATATTTAGGAACATTTATTGATTGTGGATTGACATTTGCTGCAAATGCACAGTGCATTTTTAAAAAAGCATTGCAGAGATTATATCTCATTAGGAGGTTACAACAATTTGGTGTGAGTCAAGATGTTCTGGAGATGGTATACAAGAACTTGGTTGAAAGTTGTGGGGAGTCACCGGATCTTTCCAGAACTGAACAAATTACACACCACATTATTCTTAAAAGAAAGATTGATCTGTGCCTATGTGTCTGAGTTAATCTCAATTTCAAAGCAACCTCAGGCACTCAGCAAAAGGCAAGCCACAGGACAACTTGCCATTTGCGATCTCACGACCCCGTCCTAATTAACTATACGTCTTAAAACAATAGGGAGGCTACACTCAGACCCCCCAAACCGGTTTGAGAGACCCCTTAACAAACCCCTGTTGTTTCACGCCTGCAAACGCCGTCTACCAAGGGAATACACACTTTTAGGCAGACACAGAAGTGGTCAGAAAACTTCCAGTTTAAACTGACTTTCAATTAAACTGTGTTTATTTGAATAATGTATGCTTATTTTAAGTTTCTGTAGGTTTTTGTGTGTACATGTTCCTTGTGTTTAACCTAACTGTTATGGATAGGTAATGACTTTTAGCCATTGCTGCTGCATGAAATCTACAGAACGTTTGTGAATAATTTCATGTTTGGTATCTATTGAAACCCAAGAAAGTTTCAAATGCATTTGGTTTATAGGAAGAAACCCTACTATAAAAATGTCCATGTTATAAAACTTTATTTTAATAGCTTCTAATCAAAAGCTTGAGTCTCCCACGAGGTGCTAATCCATCCTCCTAGGGGAGGGAATGGGGGTGTAATCCCACCCCGCAGCTTCTCTTATTGGACAATCCCTGTGTAGGCCACACCTATACCCAAGCCTATAAAACTTTGAACACGGAAACTTTCGTCGTCTTTTGCCGGGTCTTGCCTCTCATCACCTTCGTCGCTCCTCCCGTGCTGGCCGTACATCGCCTGGCCGGAAGCCTCGTCGCAGCACGGAGCCAACCGCGACGTTCACGCCCGCTGACCCCCGATCTGCTTCAACAATGATCGGGTTAACTTATCAGAACTCTGAAACTCTGCCATAACTACGGAATTCCGCAGAGAGCTGAAACTCCAGGAAGGACTCCACGAGACTGAAACGTGAAACCGCCTCGGCAACATCTGGATCCCTAGCAACTGACTCCAAGCTTCCCTGCAAGTAAGAAAACCCCTTTTACCAGACGAGGGAAGTCCTGCACGTCATTGAAGTTGCTACGCTGACCCATCAGCTTCGCCGGGATCTCCCTTTGGACCATTCGAGGAAACCGAAATTCCATCAAAATCGCAAGTAACACAAACAATGTTTCTATCCATTGCTGAACTGGTGTGAATAATATTTAAGTAGTAAAGAATAGCGAAATTCTCTGCTTTTATGGTTTCTCTCAGGTTGCAATGCTAAGAACTTGCTAAATGCTAGAAGTTGAATCCTTACTCGCTCTCCGTCATAACTCTCCTCAAAACTGCTCGTGTGTATGTATGTGCGTTCTTTGTTTTATGTAGCTTAGTATGTTGTGTTATAGAGTAGCAATAAACTTGTGTTTCGTTTTTAAGATCCGTGTTGGTGTGTTGTGTGCTTTTATAAGTCAATGTCTCAGCTTCAGATACTGTTACCTTGCTCATTAAATAATTAGATACTGTTTTATATTGTCATTGTTGGCCACAAAATAATATAATACAGGATTGCTTTACACTGACCGTTTTATTTGCTGGACAAATGAGTAGGTTAAGTGTAAGCTTTAAATAATTCTATGTAAATCATGTTCGAATCTTTAGATTCAAATCCCCAGAGTTTAAATGTTATTTAAACCAAAAGAGCTGATTCCTTACAAAGTGTTGTGAGCTTTAACATGATTGCATGGTATGGACTGTTGTCAATTAAGGAAAAGCAAAAACTGTGTAGAGTAGTAAAAATCGGCAGTGCAATTGTAGGTAAAGCACAAAGACAACCAAATGAAATCTATTCAATGAGAATTAAACAGAAAGCACACGTCATTATTGAAGATTGTACCCATCCCTTAAATATACAATTTCAGCTCTTGCCATCAAAAAGACGTTTTAGGCAACCTCAAGTAAAGAAAAATGTGTATCAAATGTCCTTTGTACCGACTGCCATTAGACTTTTAAATACTAGGTTCTAAGTATTCGTTGTGTTTTGTATGTTTTTCTTGTTGAACACTTAGGGTGCTTTCACATATGTGGTTCGGTTCATTTGGTCCGGACCAAAGCCAACAAATGATACATTGTAGCATTTTTCTGCCGTTTTGGGTCCCTTTCACACCACACTGATTTGCTTTGGTCCTAACCAGTTGAAACGAACCAAAATGCAGTCATGTGACAAAATCTACATCACTCACTGGCCAGATGTTATTGAACGCATTTCCTAAACTGCTTTTCAATTGGTCAGAATTCACGTGGAACTACCGCAAATAAACAAACCGGCAGACACACAATGTCGCTGTGCTGGCTGACGCAGTATCCCTGGTCATAGTATACTATGTAGTTTGTATGCATCACTTTAGACAAACTATACATTTCGAGAATGAAGGGCGGCTGGGGCTGGAAAATGTTTTAATGTATTGCAATCGGCGAAAGCATTAGGAGAAGGCGTGAAATAATTTAGCTAAACTGCGACATGGTCATCTTTCGGAAATATCACCAATGATCCATCAGGTAATGTTTCTCCCCCTCTCTCTCTCTCTCTCTCTCTGTTTAAAACTGTTGGTAAAGCGCTGTCAACAAATATTTTTCCTCCAAACCCCATAAGATAGACAGCGCATCGCACTACGGCAGCTGGATTAGTCCAAAAAGGCGCAGTACTTTTTGCGGTTGGGTCTGTTTTAGTTTGGATCACGTTCTCGCCACAAACGAACCGCTCCAGGGTTCGTTTGAAAGCGTACCGAGACCACCTCTTCAAGCAGGTCTCGGTACGCTTTTTTGGTGCGCTTTTAGTGCGCACCGGAGTGCGATTGCTACGTTCTCACCTGCCCAAACGAACCGCACCAAGAGGAAAAACGAACTCTAGTGCGATTCAACCGAACTAAATAAGGCAGGTGTGAAAGCACCCTTAAAGGTGCAGTATGTAAGTTTGACACCTAGTGGTTAAACTAGGTGTTGCACTCCTGGATCAAAACAATAGCAAGCGTGGGATGCCAGAGAAGCGAGTGATTTAAACTGTTCTAAAAAAAGCGACGACACGCGATAGAGGGAATATTCTCCATATTAAAGGGAGTTTTTGTCCTAACCAACACCTCGAATTGAATTTATTAGAAACGGCTTTAATTTCTAACAGCTGAACTTGTGAAACCTATGACAGTGATCAGCTCAGGTAAATCTCATGTGCTTTATTCAATGCTAAATGCTAACAATATGAGTTTGAATGCCATTTTACATTTAATGATGTTAACGTGGGTTAACATGTATTAAACAGATTCTAAACTTTACCATTTCATGAGTGAGTGCATATTCTGTGCTTCTGAAAGGCTGTGTTTAAATTTCTGTCGTGTTTGATCTGGTGCAAACAGCCAAATAGCTCATCACTGCCTCTCTCGTCACAGCGTGTTGTTAGGACACGCGGTTACAATGTAACCTGCTCACCTAATGTTGACGTTCGTAATATTTATGTCATTTCCTAATTAATAACCTCACGTGGAACTGAATCTGTCTCCCATACTGTCCTTTTCGGTCACGGACGCATGCTTTCAGAGTCTTTCTGAATGAATGTATGAAGTATGCTGTTTCCCAACATGGCAACCCGGGGTGCTGAATTATAATTGGCTAAACTGGCATGTGCATGTGAAAATTGCCTAAACAAAGACAGCGTTCCGGCACGGAAAAAACATTTTCAAAGCAGAATATCTGACTTCAGCATTGTTTTTCAGTTAAACAAGTATGTTCACTTAGGATGTTTCTTAAATATCTGCACACATATTATGGTAATTTTATGCTTTAGAAGAGTAAAAAAACTTACATACAGCACCTTTAACACACCCCACTGAACACTTAACACACCCCACACAAACTCTTCCATACCCCGCACTGCACACCGTCAAGATGTAGCATGCACTGCACTTTAACAAATCCATACTTAAAACAATACTGCCTACGTATCGCTGTCAATATTGCCAATTTTACATTGTCTTGTTTTTTGTGAGTATGTTGTTGTATACTGCACTGTCTGTATCCTGCACTGTCGTTGTATCCTGCACTGTCGTTGTATCCTGCACTGTCGTTGTATTTACACTGTCTGTATTTTGCACTGTCTGTATTTTACACTGTCTGTATTTTGCACTGTCTGGAGCCAGCACCTAAGCTTTTCACTCATCATAGCACACGTGCTGCTGATGATGTGACAATAAAAGTGATTTGATTTGATTTGTAAAGGGTTTTAAATAGAGTTTTTATTGCGATATATGTGATGACATTGAATGTATTTGTGTTTTCTGTTTATTCTGTGATGTAATGTGAACGTTGATGTGGTTGTGAGGTGAGGCCAAAGATAAATTTCCACTTGTGGACAATAAAGAAAGAAAGAAAGATGTTAGCAAGACAAAATAGCCTATTTGCTTTTGAACTTTTGAATAAATAGCTGACGGTGAGCCTCAGGTAGTCTTTTGTTAAGCGTTACTCACCTCCACACAATATAGATGAATGACGGATGAATTTACATCGGCGGTTCTGTCGATCATATCACGCTGCTGTAACGGAGGGTCAGCTGGTAATGTATGTTTTACACCAGTGGTGCTCAACCCTATTCCTGGCGATCGACCTTCCTGCAGTTTTCAGCTGCAGCCCTTATCAAACACACCTGCCTGTAATTATCAAGTGCTCCTCACGTTCTAATTAATTGGTTCAGGTGTGTTTGATCAGGGTTGGAGCTGAAATCAGCTGGAAGGTCGATCGCCAGGAACAGGGTTGAGCACCCCTGTTTTACACACACTCCGTCTGCAGTGTGTGTATGGGTCAGACTGTAAAGCCATGGCCCAGATGCAGTCTGTGTGCAGTGCGGATGCAGGAGTTGGAATAGGCGCTGTTTCTCCACTGTTGACACTTTACTTTTGAGTATAGAGTAACAATGTAAATAGAGTCTTCGTTAGAGCATTCGCCTCGCGTGTGGTTTCTCTTTCCAAATCGCCGGTTTGAGGCTCGCTTGGAGCGGCTAGACTAAAACCAAGACATACTTTAAAATGTTGTTTTTTTATTGTCTAACAGGGAAAGCTGTCCTTAAATAGATCACACATTAACTTATACCTATATTATATTATTATCAGTATTTAAAAAATAATTATCATCTCCAGGAGAAAAAAGGGCAGGGGCTCAAGCACCCAAAGCCCCCACCTCTGCACGTGCCTGCTCCCGTCTCACGCCTCCAGAAGCCTCCACATTCACCGTGTTCATGGCGTTTGGTCTTGGTCTTCTGAAGCTCATTTATTAGAGGAGAACAAACACCACAGTGGAGAATCCCACCAGTGCAGCAGACTCCACTTCCCTCAGTGATATCTGTGCAGGAGGTGATGCTCTACTGTTCCTCATCAGATGGAGACGCTGCTTTATTCACTAGTGTTTAATGACATATTCCAGTGTAGTGTCTAATCTGATGTCTGTGTGTGTGAGATGAGCTGTGGACTCACCGACAGCAGTGCTTCGCTCACAGACGTCAGCACGTCGGGCCGCAGCGAGTGCAGCAGCAGCTTGTGTTCGGTCAGGACGGCCAGCAGCAGTGAACACGTGTTCTCCGGACCCAGATTCTGCAGCAGCTTCACAAAACTGGCACCACTGAGGGCAGAAAACACACAACAGCCAATCAGAACGCAGAACAGAACACACCAGCCAATCAGAGGACAGAAGAGAACACACTAGTCAAACAAAAACATAAAACCAATCAGAACACAACACACAAGCCAATCAGATCACAGAACACAACATTTAAGCCAATAAGAACACAGATTAAGACACATCAGCCAATCAGAGAGTTTTGAGTTCATTGCCATATCATGTTCTCTGGCTAGACAAAATCAGACGACCTTTACAAACTACACTCTATAATAAAAGGTTTCTAACAATAAAAAGACGTCAACAACTACAGATAATGCAAATAATAATAATAATAATATATTCTAAAAGATTCCACATTTAAAAATAATTACTTTAAAGTCTCTCCAGATAGAAACGGCTGTCTGATAACATTAATAGAGCTCTGCAACAGAACATGTTTGACAGCTGGACAGGCGATCGTAATATTGATATATTGGAGTAACTTCTCCTTTGAGTAAATGTCCATGAGTGAGTCTAGTGTGTGTCCGCTACAGCATCTGTTATAAATGACCTCATGACACAACACACCAACCAAACAGAACAAAGAACACAACAGACCAGCCAATCAGAACACAGAACATAACACACTATCCAATCAGAACACAGAACACAACACACTATCCAATCAGAACAAAGAACACAACACACTGCAGCATCCAATGAGAGAGTGTCTCACCTGAGAGGCAGCGGAGACGACACGGGCTGACAGAGCAGCAGGTTATCATATGGAGAGAGCTGAGGAGAGACACAACACATTAATATACATTAATACACGCACACACACACACACACACACACACACACACACACACACACACACCTACACACCTACACACACACACACACACGTATATAAACACACTCCCTGATTTGTTCATTTTCCCCTGATTTGTGCTTCCACCTCATGCTGATTTTCCTCCCAGCACCAGATTAACCAATGATCAATCAGTAATGATTATAGCAGTGATCAGTGTGTGTGTGTGTGTGTGTGTGTGTGTGTGTGTGTACACTCTACAGTCTGTGATTGAGTTCTGATCTACAGCCGGTGGGTGAGGAGGATGAAGCCTCCGTTACGCACGTGTGTGTGTGTGTTTACTGAAGCACCGCAGCTGCGCCTGTAGGGAAGGTCAGGGGTTAATGACATGCAGAGACACAACAACAACAACAACAACAACAACAACAACAACAACAGCAGCTTGAGTTCCTGCTTACCTGCACCAGGATACGAGGACGCTGAGCTGAGGGGAACGGGACATTGTGCATGAAGCTCGAGATGTGCCTGCAAAAACACACATACACACACACACACATACACACACACACAAACACACACAAACACACAAAAGCATAAATGCATGTACACAAAACACACATGCACGCACAAAAACAAAACACACACAAATACAAACACACACAACCATGCATGCACGCACACAAAACACACATGCACAAGAAACAAAACACACACACACACACAAACACACAAAACCATAAATGCATGTACACAAAACACACATGCACGCACAAAAACAAAACACACACAAATACAAACACACACAACCATGCATGCACGCACACAAAACACACATGCACAAGAAACAAAACACACACACACACACAAACACACAAAACCATAAATGCATGTACACAAAACACACATGCACGCACAAAAACAAAACACAAACACACACAACCATGCATGCACACACACAAAACACACGCACATGCACAAGAAACAAAAAAACACACACACACACACAAATACAAACACACACAACCATGCATGCATGCACACAAAACACACATGCACAAGAAACAAAACACACACACAAACACAACCATGCATGCATGCACACAAAACACACATGCACAAGAAACAAAACACACACACACACACACAAACACAACCATGCATGCATGCACACAAAACACACATGCACACACATGCCCACACATATGCAAACACACAAAACACACATGCATACGCGCGCGCGCACACACACACACACACATTCATGCACACACATGCATACAACATGTGCACACACAAAATATGCACATGCACACATGAAAATGCATGCACACACACACACACACATCCACACAACACACACACACACACACGCATTCAACATAGCAAAACAATGACATCGATTAGAAAACGATCTTAAAACAGAAAAGACAGTAAAGTACACTACAATTAAAACACACACGCTGTGGAGCAAACAGTCGTCATCAGTAACTGCACGTTCACACCGAAGCGGCGAGAGCGGCAAAGTAGCCGGAGGTCGTCAATTTTCAATTTTCAATCGTCGAGGAGAGTTGAAATCAAGTCGACTTTATGGTAATGAGCTATGACGTGTTTCGGCAGCAACCAATCAGAATGTAGAAGTCCACCACTTGAGGGGAGTCAGAAAACACAGACCTGTGAAGTTTGGTTCTGACCACAGTTGTTCCCAAGAGTTTTAATATTACAGTCGCCGGATTAACAATTATTTACAAGGTTTTCTTACAGGAACTAACATTAAAAAAGTTACTGGCGAGTTACTGATGTGCATCAATGTTATATATATATATATATATTCTTTAAAAAAAGTGGGAATCTCATGCGACAACACAGAACAGTATTGCTGCTTCAGGATATTTCAGACACATTGGGTAATTAAGTTGAGCAAAGCCACACCACATGCAACTTGATCTTCCGTAGTTAAATGAATCTGATGATAAGTGTGCAACATCTTCACGCTAGAGAGCATGTTTGATGCGGGAGTGTAGCTGATATGATATGCAGCAACGGCCCCTTTAAATATCAGATCAATGTGGCGAATTTTGACCTAGCGACCTTTGACGATCTCGTCGCTTTCGATGTGAACACACAGGAATGGAGATCTACAAATCAGTGCCTATTTACAGAGAGAATTATTCTGCAAGATTAGTCTTCAGTGTAACTTTTAATCCATTTAAATGCATCTTTGAATTAATAAATGTTTTTAAAATTAAACTCTACACTAACCCTGTGATCTCCTCAGTCAGGAGCAGTTCTGGATTACTCTATATATACACTACCTGACAGTAGTGTTGCTGCCTCTCCTAGTTTATGAACACAGATAATAACTGGACTTCTAGTTGATGATTGTGTGTCAGAAGTGTCTCTATGAAAGGCAAAGGCCTCTAGATTTAGCTGATTTGAGCACAATAAAATCTGATCATGTCTTGATGTTGAATGATTTCATTAGGACAGTAAGGTCTGACTCTGCTTAGACTAAAGTCTCATCACTGAACCTTCAATAATGTCCAGTATAGAATATAAAGTCATGCTGCAGTGGAAACAGAATGAATATTGTGTCTGACTCCATCATGAGCTTGGAGGACTGCATCATACATCTCTGAATGACTCAAATCACGCATTAATAAAGTCATCTGGAATGGTGAAGAAAGCGTTCCTGCAGGACTCCCAGAGTTCATCAAGAGTCTTTGTGTTCATCTTCAACGCCTCCTCCTTCATCATGCTCAATAATGTTCATGTCTGGTGACTGGGCTGGCCAATCCTGGATCACTCTCTGCTTTCAGGAGCTTTGATGTGGAGGCTGAAGTATGAGAAGGAGCGCTATCCTGCTGGAGAATTGTCCCTCTTCTGTGGTTTGTAATGTAATGGGCAGCACAAATGTCTTGATACCTCAGGCTGTTGATGTTGATCATCCACTCTGCAGATCTCTCGCACGCCCCCATACTGAATGAACCCCAAACCATGATTTCTCCTTCACCAAACTTGACTGATTTCTGTGAGAATCTTGAGTCCATGCTGGTTCCAGTAGGTCTTCTGCAGTATTGGTGATGATTGATGCAGATCAACAGATGATTCAGCAGAGAAATCCACCTTCTGACACTTTTACACATCATCAACTAGAAGTCCAGTTACTATCTGCTGCTCTTACAGCTGAGATCCAACACAACACTTTCATCAGGCAGTGTGTGTGTGTGTGTGTGTGTGTGTGTGTGTGTGGACTGACTTCTCCAGCGGCAGCACGTGTGGCCCAGAGATGGAGTATCTGTAGATGAACGTGAGGAACTTCTGGAAGACGCTGAAGAAGGGCCAGTGTGAGAGCACGCAGATGCTCTTCTTGACCTGCAGGCTGCGGTTGGTGATCG
>LR812534.1:72688903-72746403 GCA_903798195.1 Danio kyathit
AGCATGCTGAAATATTAACGAGAGCTGTTTATCAGTTAGGAAGATTGACCGAAGTTACCAACTGATAATCTTTCCATATTTTAATCTTATAATATGTTATATTAGGCCTGTTGTTTTGTTCATTTCTGCACTGACAGCTCGAAAGAAAGATCAACATTGATCTGCTTCATGATCTAATGCATGATCTGATGATCGGTTCATCTATTTATTTATAATTTAAGCCAATAATGCATAATTCTACTAGCCAACGTTTCTTTAATAGATTAATTCAATAGATTTTTACAAAACTTGACAACTGAAATGAGGCTCTGTATGAGAAAGTCTGACCTCTCTGATTTATATTTATGTCTGTGGGTGTCAAAATTAAAGTGCATATTTTTGCTTATAAAATATATACACAACTGCTCAAACGTTTGGGGTCAGTATGATTGTTAAATATTTTAAAATAAGCTTCTCCTGCTCACCAAGGCTACATTTATTTCATCATAAATATAGCACACATTGTAAAATTGTAAAATGTTATTGCACTATAAAATAACTGTTCAAAAGTAGTTTATCATTTAATTTAATAATTTATTCCAGTGATTTTACTGATGAATTTTCAGCTTCAGAGTTACATGATCCTTCAGAAATCACTTTAATATTAATTATTATTGTTGTTGTTGTTATTATTATTATTATTTTTAATGGTAATAGTAATAAAAGCAAAAATGACTGGAGTAATAATTTTATTTGAAACTACATACAATAAGAAAGCAGTTATTCAAAAATTTAATTAATATTTAACAATTTAATTTTTTTTAACATTTAATTAATGCCGCCTTGATGACCTGAATAATTTTCCTTAAAAAAAACATGACCCTGACCCCAAACTTTTGACCGGTAAAAAAAGTGTTATGCTGAATAAAAAGGCTAGGTATTACAATTGTGTTTGGCTTTTGAAACATTATTTAAAATACTGTATGAAATAGCTATATATGTTTTTTTTTTTGTGGGGCCAGTAAAGATTTTGGCAGGGCAAGTAAAAATCTGAACCACTGGCCCAATCGGGCCAGTAGAAAAAATCCTTAGCGTTGAACCCTGCCAACCCTAATCAAACCTGAAGCAGCTCATCAAGCTCTTACTAGGTATACTAGAATCTTCCTGGCAGGTGTGTTGAAGGAAGCTGGAGCTAAACTCAGCAGGACACCTGCCCTCCAGGACCGAGTGTGGACACCCCTAGTTTAGACCACCACTGCTCCTCTCTCCATCTGTTCTCTTGCTCATTCACTCTCCTCGCCATGATTTCTGGATATTTTAACCTGTTTTGGGGATCATGGAGCCGGTATAAACTTGCAGGAGACTCGCGATGCTTCCAGGAGAGGTCATAAGATTGCATGAGACACTAGATAGAGGCGATGGCTCTGCTCGCGTCACAGCAGCTCAAAACACTGGAGATACAATCACTCACGCGAGTCACGCCAATAAACAGAGGTCGCACCGAGTGTATCGATCGCTCACGCCCCACGCATCATTTACCTGTGTTGTGGCTGCTGTAGGTTATGCATAATATACAGGAGCACACGTGCATACTCAGTCCAGTCAGATGTGGTGCGCACTCTCATTCCTATACAGCAGAGAGTGGCTGTGTAGACTCCACTGTGCGCGATTCAGAGAGCAGAAATGTGTAACCGCACAACCATGTAGAGGCAGAAATCACAGTCTGTTGTGTCAGTAAGAGATTACACATTTAGCTTGTTTATTAAAAGAAGTGGTGATCTGGCGCCATGTAGAAAATAACAGGAACTTGACTTCAAGGGGGGCGGGGAAAGCTGTTGAGAGAGCGGGATAATGGTAGGGGAAACACTGCTCTGTGTGCATGTGTGTGTGTGTGTGTGTGTAAGAGAGAAACTCACCTGCTTCGTACACCAGAGCGTTTGCTTTAGCTGCTGAACGCTTGTAGCAGAGATACAGCGCTGGTCCCACTAAACACAGACAGAGACACACACACACAAAATAAACACAGGCACACGTGCACACACACACACACACACACACACACACACAGAGAAAACCATCAAAACCAGAAGAAGGGAAACTGAGAGTAAAGGAAGATGCAAATAGTCCAGAAGAGGAAGTGCAGAACTGACGGTGTTTCTGGAGTATTTTAAACAGCGTGAGTCAACAAATACACACACTGAGACACTATTACACATCCAGTGTTCACACACACACACACACACACACTGTGATGAATCTCACCATGAGTGTGTTGAGAGAAGCATGTGAGTCATATGTCTGAGTGAATCAGTGAATCAGTGACCCTCACCATGCCCGTGTTGATGTTCTTGTCCACTCTGCAGTAGGTGTGTGGCGCCGTCTCGCCCTTGCTGGGCATCAGCAGAGAGATCTCAGTGACCCCGAGTGTGTTGAGCGCCTGTGAGTCTGGAGCTCTGCGGAACATCAGGAAGGTTCTGTGGGTCGTGGGGCCGCTGGAGCTCAGGCTGGCGGAGCGGCTGTACGGCGTCGTCTCGATCACCTGCCATCCGGAGCGCACCGGGTCCTTACCCTCGTACAGAACCCTGCAGCACACACAGCACAGATCACACACACACACACACACACATCAGTGCATCAGAGCAGCTGCAACAGACAGAAACACTGCTGAAAATCTGATCATCTCTGCCAAGATAGTCAGAGTGTGAGCTGCACAGATGATGGATTGGGCATGCCCACCGCCCCCAGCTGTGTTTTATTGTTATAGTGTTGTGTGTTCTGACCCGAGCTCCACGATGGGCGGTTTGTCGTGTCCTCTCCTGTAGCAGAGGAACATGTGTGTGTTATTGAGCAGTCCGGCGCTCAGCTCGGCCGGATGTCCTCCTGGTGTTTTCTCGATGCAGGTGAATCCCTCGGGCACGTCCTCCCCCAGCCCGCGGGCGATCACGGCCAGGTCAGTGACGGGCAGGACGGCCCGGACGCCCCGCTGCTGCCCCTCCTCATCCAGCGGAGCAGAGGCGCCCGTCAGACCCGCCACCACGAAATAATCCACCAGCTGAGGACATCGCTCCTCCGTCATCACGCCGCTCTAGACCACACTGCACACACACACACACACACACACACACACACACATTAAAACAGAGCTGGTATCTGTCCATCAGCACAGTTTAATCATTCATAAACATCATAAACAGGAAATAAAGCACTGAGATATGGAGAGATCACCTGCTCATTCCCTGACTGACTGACTGAGTGAGTATCTGTGATTCAGGATCAATTATTCTGACACTACAGTATGATGAGGAGGTCAGGGTCATCAGTGAGAAACCACCATCACACACACACACACATCGACCTGATTATATAACACACACACAGCCATCAGCACACTCTGATATCACCATAAACAGGAAGTACGTGATTTTGTGTTACTTGCAGGTCTCTCACACACACACACACACACACACACACACACACACACACACACACACACACTAACACCTGCTTACATTTGATCTGTTAAATCTACCTATAATGGCATGGCACACACACACACTACATGTACACATACACACAAACACATGTAGTATGCGCACACACTATATACAAGGACACGCACACAATATACACTCACATACTATATGGTCACACATACATGCACACGCACACACACACACACACACACACACACACACACACACACACACACACACACACTTACTAAACAAAAACACACTATACACCTGCACACACTCACACTCACACACACATATGCATGCACATTCTAATGCATGCACAGTCACATACACACATACACACACACACACACATCATAATACAATACACATATGCACACACATACACACTTGCACACATACCCACATCCCACACACACACGCACACACACTCACTCTGGATGTGTATGGGGTCAGAGGTAACAGCGCAGCACACAGGTGATGACCGTATCTGTCACCTCCAGCACGCACACACACACACACACCAACAGACACACAGAGGTCGTCATGGCGACCGTCTCAGCACCGGACATCCCGAGCTGGAAAGTAACGTGTTGAACTCACCGCTGAGAAGCAGAATCAGAGAAAACATCAGCTCCATCAGTCATCAGATCAGACCAGGAGTGAACCCAGAGCTGATCACACACACAGTACAATGCCACAAACCCTCGCAAACACACACACACACACACACACACACGTGCAGGAAATTCTAAGAGGAAACCAGAGTCGCTTTCATTTCACTTCCTGCACAACTGACATGTGTTCACACACACACACTTCCGGCAGAACACACTCGCATAACACACACACACACACACACTGCGTATTTAAAATCACTGAAAATCATCAAAAACACACTGAACACAAGACAAATCCTGATTAGAGCTGATTTTCCTCATCACACACACACACACACACACACTTCTAAACGTGTGTATGCAGTGCTCAGCATATATGCGTCCCCCTTCACACATCTCTCTTTTATATTGATGTGTTTAATATGAAGCTCTACAATATTACATGTGTGCATCTGCATTAGGCATGGGCCGCTATAAGATTCTGCCGGCATGATAACCCTGGATAAAACATCACGGCTTCACAGTATTATGCTCACTGCTCTAACATATATACTTTTTAAATGTCTGAATAAAAAACTAAATGTTCTTCAGCTTTGAACACTAGGGCTGTGTCTGAAATTACACACTTCCATACTATATAGTCCGCTAAAACAGTATGCGAGCCGAGCAGTACGGCTGAGTTCATAGGAGATCCCAGATGACCTACTATTTCCGGTGAGATTCCGAAGTGCGCATCCAATGGAGGCTACGCTTTCCCACGATGCACCATGAGAAAATTCATAATTGGGAATGAAGCGGGTGTGTCATGTGATGACCAAATGGCATCCATAGTACATCCAAGCTCCATTCACACTACTCACTTTCATACTGTATAGAATGTGCTGTTCTATCAGTTGAGTAATACCTTCAAACGCAAATGCAGTACCTACTGCAGGGGTGTCCAAACTCAGTCCTGGAGGGCAGGTGTCCTGCTGAGTTTAGCTCCAGCTTGCTTCAACACACCTGCCAGGACGCTTCTAGTATATCTAGTGAAAGCTTAATTAGCTGGTGCAGGTGTGTTTGATTAGGGTTGGAGTGAAACTCTCCAGGACACCGGCCCTCCAGGACAGAGTGTGGACACCCCTGACCTACTGAGTAGGCCCACACAGAATCTGCACGCGCAAAATTCTGCAGATTTTTAGCTCATCATTTTTTCTGTTTATTTACTTGTGTAAATGTGTGTTAGTTCATATGTATTCAGTTTTTTGATTGTTTTCAGTAATATTATTGACTCATTTATAAAGTTTGTACAGTAATGTTTTCTGTCTGTTAGTAGAGATATTATATGAGAGACTTGCTTTGTTTACCAAATAAAGTAGATCTAATTGGCTTTGCACTGTAAACATTAAATACAAGTTATAAAGCTATTATTTTTTTATGTGATCCAGTGTTTCCTCTAGGATTTTTTCCAGCTGGTCTTTTGATCTACCAACTACCTTTGGCGTTATTTCAATGACAAATGTGACGCAGTATACAAGTCGAGATCGGATTTGTGTAATACGAGCATGCAGATCTTTTAGCTTGCCCTAGGATTTCCTCTGTGCGTGCACAAAACTTCTTGCACAGCCTCAAATATCCGCTGCTCAAGTGCAATTTAGCGCGTTTACGTAGTGAATTTGTCTCCAACCTTTATTAGATTTGCTAGGAATATTTATAAACGTCTCCAACAGACCTACAGAGCGGCATTAATGCGTCCTGAGGGAAAGTGAAACGGCTATAAACTCCAGCAAGATAAAGTCTTTGTTTGTTGTATGCAGAGCCACAGACCTTTATCTATAAATAAAGTATAATGATGGAAACTGTGTTCATCTTAACTGAAAGCTATACGCCGTGTTTGCTGACATCACGCATCACGCACCTGTCAGTCAGTCAGTCAGTCAGCATGTCACCTTAAAGGGTTAAACTAATAGCGCACAGCACTACTACGGTTACAGAAAAGTTTGCGCTGTTATAATTCACTTACCTTTTAATACGTTTTGGTGCAATTATAACCCGCTATTTAAAAAAACGACAATGTTTTAAAATAGGAAGCTGTAATGTAGCAGTGGCGGGATGGATTTTGTTGTGGCACCCCGCCATGGAAGAATGAATGTAGCGGAAACCTTGAAATATATTACGTTTTTAGTTATGATACTCCCGAAATAATTCCACATAAATCCGCAGATTTCCAACAATATTCTGTGCAGAAATAGCAGAAAATGACCGCAGATTCTGTCTGGCCCTACTCATGAGTCGGCGATTTCAGACATAGCCAATATATTTTATTTTGAGAAACATGTACAATATTTTGGAGCAGTAAACATGTCAGGCTAAATTACTCAAATGGCTCGTTTCCACTGACTGGTACAGTACGGTACGGTACAGGTCACCTTTATCAAGCTTGCATTTCCACTACCAAGGGTACCCTTTTGGTGTGTGTGGTGCACAGAAAGTTTCAGACGACGTCATGTTTACTCAAGGGAATGTCACAGTAACACCGCACAGGTCATTCACATCATATGAGCAGCACTTCTCACAACACAGATGCTTCATACACATCAACACTTGTGTATACATGTTTATTACTAACTTTACTATCAACATGATCTGATTATAACTGCTGATCAATGACAGTGTGAAATAGCCTACTGTAACGTCTGTGATTATATAAAATAAATAAATAAATGAGCATATATGAACACACACAGACCCTTACAGTCGCTGATATGATACCAACACAGCAGACATTTAGTCCTTATTTGGGTTCAAAAAACAACACAAAATACAGCCCACAGTCAGAGCAAACCTCTCATCTGTGTGTGTAATCTTCAGCAGCTCGTGTAGCCTCTGTTAGAAAGAGGTCAAAGATCTGGGGTCAAATATTGTCAAACACAACTGTTGGGTCAACAAAATGTGAAATCTGAAAAACTAATCTAAAAATTGAGAAAATCAGTTTTAAAGTTGAAGGAATTGAGCTCTTACACTTTTAAAAATGCAGATTTGGGGATCAAATATGGTCAGCAGTCAAAGAAAAAATCTGTCCCTCTGTTATCAGGGATCACCACAGCGGAATGAACCGCCAACTAATAATATACACAGCGGATGCCCTTCCAGCCGCAAATCAGTACTGGGAAAGACCCACACACACACTCATACACTACGGCCAGTTTAGTTGATCAGTTCCCCTATAGCGCATGTGTTTGGACTGTGGGGGAAACCGGAGCACCCGGAGGAAACCCACACCAACACGGGGAGAACATGCAAACTCCACACAGAAACACCAACTGACCCAGCTGGGACATCCTGAAACTTTCACTTAAATTATTTCTAAATACTTTAATTGAATAATTTTAATTAAATAATATTCATTATACTGACAATAAGTGATTTATACTGGGATAAGGGATAAATACTGAATTAAAGAGCACGTGATCAACAACACGGTGTGTAATATTGATCAATAATAACAACAAGCGCAGGAATACACACATGCAGGACTGCTGCTGTCTACAATAGCAGTTATATACAATGAGACGTTCACATTTCACACACACACACACACTACTGCTGTTTATTCTGTCCTGCAGAGACACTCAGAGACAGACACGCGTTCTCACACACACACATACACATACACACAAACACACACAAACATAAAAAACCCAGCAGCTTTTGAACAGACACACACATATAAATGCACACACACAGACACACAAATTCAGACACTGTATAGACATATAAATGCGTATATACATACACACACATACACTGTATGCACAAACATACACACACACACGTTGACATGCATGCATAAACACAAACTCACACATACCCACTCACATACACACACTGTACACACAAAAACACACACACACGCACACACAAACACTGACATACATGCACAAACACATACACGCACTGTATACACAAACAAACACATACACACATGCACACATACACACACAGAAACATATATTGACATGCATGCACAAACAAATATAAACACTCACACACACTTTACACACACGCACAAACACAAACATATACATACATGCGCACACACACTGCCTACACAAACATATACTGCCATACATTCATGGCACACACACTCTATAAACACATATACACACTGCAGCATACACAAACATTTACACACACTGTATACACACATATACAGTACATGCACACACACACCCAATATATGACCCAACACACACATCACTATAACATTCGCGCACACATTCTCTTTTACACACACACTAGAACACTCCCTTTTTCACTTACACACACACACACACACACACACACACACACACACACACACATAGCTTGAACTGTTTAACATTAGGCTCCGTCTGCGTTCTCGACAGCAGTTGCGACACGTGTACATGGTTATAATAGTTTGTTTAGTGCGACATGTTTGCGTGTGGAAGCATTCGCCATGTTAATCCCGACGCATGCGCGTACACACAACAAAATAGCAGCACCACAACAAACATACATGCGCACACACATAAGTACACAATACTACAACTGAAACACACGCTCACACACATACACACACAACAGAAACTGACATATGCACACACACACACACAGTACACACATAAACACACTGTTTACACACACAGATGCACAAGAGCGCATACTCACACACGCACACAGAATACACAAACATATTGACATATTTGCGCACACGCACACGCACACACACACACACACACACATCAGTAACAGTGTGCTGAGAAGGAAGTGGGAAAGAACTGATTCTTGAACAGCAGGAGTGTGTGTGTCTGTGTGTGTAATAAAAGTCAATAATGAAGGTGTGTGTGTGTGTGTGTGTGTGTGTGTGTGTACGTGTTTTTGTGACATATCAGGACACAAATCTGTATAATGACATAGGTATGACACAGGTATTACAAAAAGCAGGTGAAATATGAGGACATTGGTGACGTTCTCACTTCTCCAAAAGCGTCTAAATCACACAGGATGAGTTTGTTCAGGGAGTAAAGCTGTACACTGTCTCCTGTGATGGTTGGGTTTAGGGGTAGGGTGGGGTGAGGGCAATATAATATACGGTTTGATCTGTAGAAAATGAATGGAAGCCTATGTAATGTACCCACTTTTCACAAAAACAAACATGTGTGTGTGTGTGTGTGTGTGTGTGTGTGTGTGTGTGTGTGTGTGTGTGTGTGTGTGTGAAAGACTGGATGGATCAGTTTACAGTAGATCACAGTAAAACATGCAGAGTCCTGTTCTGTCTTCACATCTCATCATATTCACAAACACTCTCACAGACAGACACACACACACACACACACACACACACACACACAGACAGACAGACAGACAGACACACCACACACACACACACACACACACACACACACACACACAGACAGACAGACAGACAGACACACACACACACACACACACACACACACACACACACACACACACACACACACACACACACACACACACACACACACACACACACACACACACACACACACACACACGTTACAACTATTAATGTTTCAAATATTTTTCCTCTAAATAAAAGCACAGAATATGTGTGAAATAACAAGATTTAAACTGGCGTGCGTGCCCCTCTAGGGGTGTGCAGTCTGACCACCAGGGGTGCGTGAGAGAATTATTCTTGGCTAAACTTCACATGTCATATTTTTGAGAGAAAAGAAATTCACTGAGAAAAAAAAAAAATCACATTACAAATTGTGATTTAAGGCGACGCGGTGGCGCAGTAGGTAGTGCTCTCGCCTCACAGTAAGAAGGTCGCTGGTTTGAGTCTCGGCTGGGTCAGTTGGTGTTTCTGTGTGGAGTTTGCATGTTCTCCCCGTGTTGGCGTGGGTTTCCTCCGGGTGCTCTGGTTTTCCCCACAGTCCAAACACATGTGGTATAGGTGAATTGTGCTGGATAAGTTGGCGGTTCATACCGCTGTGTTGACCACGGATTAATAAAGCGACTAAGCTGAAAAGAAAATGAATGAATGAATGAATTGTAATTTACACTCTATGCATACTCACTCATCTCGCGGTTTCACGTCTGCGTCACAATAGCCCCGCCCTTTCCCATTAGGCGCTAACTGATGCATTCGTCATTTTATTTTTCTGCTTACTATATTCATCAAAATGGACACCTGGTTAAAAACTGGCACTTTAAAGAAGTCAAGTGACAGTAGAGATGAACCATCTACATCGGCCTCTTCTGTGGAGATGTGCAGCGGCCTTGAATATATGGACTCGGAGGATAACGAACGAGGAGCAGGCGGGAACAGAGAAATCCAGCAGAGATGTACTGATGAAGAGAATTAGGCCTACACTAGAGTGAGAAAATGTCAAGTAAGAAACGCAAATATAGCGACTGTTACATTGGTTTCGGGTTTACATGGATTGGAGATGCAGAAAATCCAAATGCGCAATGTGAAGTCTGAGCTGAGGTTTTAGCTAATAGCAGTCTTACACCCTCATATATGGTCCGGCACTTACAAACAAGACACAGCCACTCACAAGACATGCCTGAAAGAGTCTTTTCAGGGAAAATTGGAGGAACTGCAGAAGACGGAAAAAAGGTGCACAAAGGAGCAGTAGCTTTCATCCGAAAAGCTGCACCATCAGTGTCCTGGGTACACTGCAGCATCCACCAAGAAGCTCTAGCGATGACAAACATGCCAGATGAACTTTTGTCTGTACTTAATGACGCTGTGAAAATTAAAAACTTCATAAAAGCTTGTTCATTAAATTCACTAGAGGTGTGACCCTACACTGGTCTCACGGTTCGGTTCGGTTACGATTATCATCCCATCCATTCGGTTCAATTCGATATCTCGCTGCATTGGCGATGCTTTCCATACACAGTTTTATATTTTCTTCACAGCAGCAATTCTTGTATTCAAATGTATAAATATATTTATTTACTATTTGTAAAACAATTTTGTCCTTTAATACAAACAGTCAGATATATACACTGTACCTTTAAACAACACAAGCATTAGCAAATAAACATATATGAATATCCCGCTCGCTCTCTGAGCCTTGTCTACCAAGTTCTTTCTTACACCCCTTTGATTGGTCACGTGCTCAACAGAAAGGGCTGTGATTGGCTCTTACAAAGATGCACTAATGGGCCACAGTGAGAGAGAGAGAGAGAAATGGAGATTACTTTCATTCTCTTAATCGCCGTAAAGTAGGGGCTTCTGCTGTAAGTGTCAGTGAAACAGAGTCCAGCAAACACACACGCAGTGATATTGTGCAGTTTCTGTGTTTTTAAGTAGTTGGAGCGTTGTAAATACCCGCGCTCGCCTCCCTCGCTATATAGTATGCTACGGCGACAAAGCGCATATGAGATAAATGACGTCAGTATACAATAACCCAGGGCTATTCAATTAGTTTGTCACGGGGGCCAGTTCATGACAAGCATCCCAAACGAAGGGCCGGAGAGATATGACTTGCAATATAAATGATGACACAACTGCATATAAGAGCCCATATGCTGTATGTTTGCTCCTTTAGACATCCATGTTGTATTTGTCTACATTAAAATGTTAATATATTGTATTTTGAAACTATATAATATCACTGCATTCTACAAAAAGTTTTTTCATTCAAATGTTGTATTTCACAGCACAACAAAATCAGTGTATTGCTGAAGTCGGCTTCTTCTACATTCAGATACGTTCATATGTTATGTTTTGAACTTAATAACAATTATGGACGCAACAATTATAGATTTTGGTTGTATGATTATATAGTGTGAAGAATAATCAGGGTTTCACAATTATCACGTCTAATGTAAATTTAAGCTTTATATTAGCTAGATTTAGATCTGGACATCCCTAACTAATATTAAAAAACCTTTAAAAGGCATTTTCATTAGTAATAGTTTTTATGAAGGTTTTTCTGTGCTTATAGGGCTACACAATTATGTGTGTGTTTATACAGAGGAAAGGGAGAAAATAATATAATAATAATTGTTATGAAGGTCGGCGCCATTATTTAGATTAACTGTTGTTATCATCTGCGTTCATACATACATAATCATTTTAATAATAGTTCGTCTAACATGTCTTTTGTTTACATTGCACAGAAAGCTAAGCACAACTCTCACCGCTACAGCATGAGATGTTTTCTACTGCGTGCGCCCAGACAGCCGCGAGCGCGTTGCTAGTGTTGCCAGATTGGGCGGTTTCCCGCCCAATTCGGCGGTTTTGAATCCAAGTTTGCGGGTAAAAAAATAACATAGGCGGGTAGTGGATATTTGGGTGGTATTGTAAAGGTACGCCCGCCTGGCCGCGATCTCCCGTAACCAAACCCCCCCACCCCCCCACTATTCGTGAAATTTTGGACCGTTCCCCCCACTTTTCGTGAAATATAGGACGATCCAACCACCCCTCATACATTTGAGCGTATACATATTGGCGTATATTCTTACGACATAACAAACTTACGTGCGGGAAAGACGTGATATGGGAACAGCTATAGTTATTACAGTGTGCGTGCGTATTAGCTTTGGTGGACAAGCTCAGAACTTTAAACTAGCGTACAGTTGGCAACTTGGCGTAACTTTGTTCAGCAGTTTCGTTTCGTGCGGCAGAACAGAAATGCAGAAATGCGGCTTAGAGAAGCCTTTACGATTAATTAACCGTGACGAATTAAAGCGCAGTTAATGGTGAAATCGGTTAATCGTTGCATCCCTAATAACGATATCAGTGCATTGTACAAAAAACCTTTTCTACAAACATATTCAAATGTATTCGGCTGCTCTCGACACTCGCTTAATGTCAGGTGACTCGCTCTGCGCAGCTCGTGCTGTATTGAACAGACGCACACTTCATAACTATAGCGGCCGTTTTTTGACTGAACTAAATTTATTCTTGATGTCTTGGTCACACTATTTGGAGGGCCGGAACAAATTGCCTCGGGGGCCGGATTCGGCCCGCGGGCCGCCAATTGAATAGCCCTGTAATAACCGGTTATGATTATTACTGAACCGATACCGAATTGTCCTCGTCTGCATCGCGGTGCACCGAAGAAACAAATAATTTTGACACCCCTAAAATTCACATTCATTCATTTTTTTTTCAGCTTAGTTCCTTTATTAATCTGGGGTCGCCACAGCGGAATGAACCACCAACTTATGCAGCATATGTTCTACGCAGAGGATGCCCTTCCAGCCACAACCCATCACTGGGAAACATCCACACACACTCATTCACACTCATACACTACGGACAATTTAGCCTATCCAATTCACCTGTACCAAATTCACATATTTTATTGTTTTTATTTAATCACGTATACAGAAAATATGTGCATTTATTTATTGTGGGTAAAAATGTGGAGTTTAATCAGAGAAAGGAGTACTTAACAGGTGTGCACTTGGTTAAATGATCATTTATTGCCATTGTCCAGGCTTTGATTTGACCTTTACATCATAAAAACAGCACTAAAATGATTATAATGATTAAAATGAAGCGTTGTCCTGCATTTTTAAATGAAATGAATGAATTAGTGATTATAATGAGGAGTGATGCTGATAAACAAATTAATGTCAGTGAAAATTAACACACATGCATCTTAAAACCTGATATTTAACTCAGTTTTCTGAACGCTGAGATGCTTTGACAAATGAATGCACGTGTTAAACGCCTTCTGTTTTCCAGAAGTAGTGAAAGAAGCAGATTCTGCAGTTCGCTGGAGGTCGTTCAGTGTCACGGGATTCAGTAATGATTGGGAAACAATATCAGAAGTCATGTGACATCATCATCATCACAATGAGACTAATGTTAACGCTGTATAATCACACCTTTATAATCATGATGGGACATATGAGATTTGATGCATGCTAATGACAACTGTTATTAAGTGTCATTCACTCAGTTATGATGTTTTAAATGCAAAGATGACATGTTTGGTATGACAACGTTATTTATTATTATATCTTCTAAATAGTCCCTTTATTCACCGCCACAGTGGAATGAACCGCTAACTATTCCAGCAAATGTTTACACAGCGAATGCCCTTCCAGCTGCAACCTAATACTAGGAAACACCCATACACACTCATTAACACACACACTCATACACTACGGCCAGTTTAATTGATCAATTCCCCTATAGCGCATGTGTTTGGACTGTGGGGGAAACCGGAGCACCAGGAGGAAACCCACACCAACACTGGGAGAACATGCAAACTCCACACAGAAACGCCAACTGACCCAGCCGAGGCTCAAACCAGAGACCTTCTTGCTGTGAGGCCACAGTGCTAACCACGGACACACCATGCCGCCCTTATGACAACTTGACATAAGCAAATACATCACAACTTGTTTTTGTCTGTTATTATGACAACTTGACGTTACAGGACAACAAAACCCGTCATTAAACATGATTGTCATGAGGTCATTATGAATATGACTTTTATAACAGCGCCATTAATATATATTTTTAACTAGTGGCACGAGCTGAATCTGTTATTAAAAAATGATTTGATTAAATAATAAGGCAGTAAAAGCTTCAACAATTAATCACAACAAGAAAAAGAGACACCAAGTGAAAGCAGCGTCAGTGTAAGTATGAGTGTGAGTAGGTAAAGCTGGCGTCCGCTGATGCGCTAATATCAGACCGTTCGTTTCGGTGGCTGAAACACAACCTCAGGTGTCCAATAGAAAACTCCACTTCCTGTTTCAGCACATCTTTAACTGAGGATGCGCTTCCTGTCAGAGCTGCATATTTAGCTCTTTCTAAGCACTTTCAACATTCACTTCCTCAAACGCTCAACAGCAGAGTTTCCCTCATCTGCAGCTGCGTGTATACTACTGCTAGATACTAATGACGTTATATAGGACATCTACTACTGTTATATACTAATAGTGTTATATATGACATAAACGTTATATAAGCCATATGCTGGTATTATATACTACTAGTGTTATACACTCACCGGCCACTATATTAGGTACACTGTACTAGTACCGGGTTGGACCCCTTTTGCCTTCAGAACTGCTTTAATCCTTCATGGCAGAGATTCATCAAGCTACTGTAAATATTCCTCAGAGATTTTGCTCCATATTGTCATGATAGCATCACACAGTTGCTGCAGATTTGTCGGCTGCACATCCATGATGCCAATCTCCCGTTCCACCACATCCCAAAGGTGCTCTATTGGATTGAGCTCTGGGGACTGTGGAGGCCATTTGAGTACAGTGAACTCATTGTCATGTTCAAGAAACAAGTCTGAGATGATTGGAGCTTTATGACATGGTGCGTTATCCTGCTGGAAGTAGCCATCAGAAGATGGAGACACTGTGGTCATAAAGGGATGGACATGGTCAGCAGCAATACTCAGGTAGGCTGTGGCGCTGACACCATGCTCAATTGGTACTAATGGACCCAAAGTGTGCCGAGAAAATCTCCCCCACACCATTACACCACCACCACCAGCCTGAACCGCTGATACAAGGCAGGATGATCCATGCTTTCATGATGTTGAGGCCAAATTCTGAGCCGACCATCCGAATGTGGCAGCAGAAATGGAGACTCATCAGACCAGGCAACGTTTCTCCAATCTTCTCTTGTCCAGTTTTGGTGAGCCTGTGTGAATTGTAGCCTCAGTTTCCTGTTCTTAGCTGACAGGAGCGGCACCCGGTGTGGTCTTCTGCTGCTGTAGCCCATCCGCCTCAAGGTTGGACGTGTTGTGTGTTCAGAGATGCTCTTCTGCAGACCTCGGTTGTAACGAGTGCTTATTTGAGTTACTGTTGCCTTTCTATCAGCTGGAACCAGTCTGGCCATTCTCCTCTGACCTCTGGCATCAACAAGGCATTTGTGCCCACAGAACTGCCGCTCACTGGATATTTCCTCTTTGTCGGACCATTCTCTGTAAACCCTAGAGATGGTTGTGCGTGAAAATCCCAGTAGATCAGCAGTTTCTGAAATACTCAGAGCAGCCCGTCTGGCAGCAACAACCATGCCACGTTCAAAGTCACTTAAATCCCCTTTCTTCCCCATTCTGATGCTCGCTTTGACCTGCAGCAGATCGTCTTGACCATGTCTACATGCCTAAATGCAGTGAGCTGCTGCCATGTGATTGGCTGATTAGACATTTGCATTAACGAGCAGTTGGACAGGTGTACCTAATAAAGTGGAGAGTGAGCGTATACGCCCTATATTAGTGTTATACAGTATATCTGGCCCGTGCAGAGGCTTTCCAAAGGGCATGTGCAGAATTGAAGATAAGGCAGAGGTGGACTGGGACCAAAGTGGTGGGGGACGGCCTCAGTTTTCACGAAAAGTTGTTGTGTTTGGGGGGGTCCCGGTTTTAAACATCATATATATTACTGCTATATATACATACATTACTACCCCTTACTCTAGCACTTAATTCTCTGAGCACAAACGGTTCCTCTGTATAATCAGCACTTCTTGTGTGTATTGCCTCTTCTTGTTGAATCGCTGAATGCCTCCTCAATGAGCTATATTGTTTTTCAGCCATCGATAAATATCCTGTAAATGGTTTATGTGACTCTTTTCAATTTCCTTTTACAGTAGAGCTGCACAATTCTGGCTAAAACGAGAATCACGATTCTTTTGCTTAAAATGAAGATCAAGATTTTCTCACGACTCTGTAGTAATAGGCGATATAAACGATATGCGATATAAACGATACAAAATTGGCCTACGATAGAGATTTTAATTCTATTGCACTATCGCGATAATGCATGTTTGATGACGCAATCTACCCGCGAAATTAAGAGCGAAGCCGGCCGCGTATCCAATCTAGACTTTACCCCATTCGGTGCCATGCATTGCTTAGCAACGTATACAAAACAATGTAAAGACCGCTTGACGTGAAAGTAAATAAAAATGCCACTATATTAATGTGCATATCGCATTTCCGGCCGGCCGCCTATCCAATCTAGACTTTACCAACCGGACATGTCCGAGATTCTGCTTTTGCTTTCGATATTAATTGTATTCATTTTTGCATTACTTTATACGCAAACTTTGGCTGGTGCATCTCAATCTCTCAGCAGCATCAACACTGCAGCAGACAGAGAGAGAGAGAGAGAGAGAAAGCAGATTTGACCTGTCAGTGGTGCTCACTGAAAAGAAACAAACTTTTTTTTTAATTTGTTTGTTAAATAAGAATAAGAAATCAATAAGAAATTATTCTGTTGCTGAAGGTCATTAAAGTTATATAGAAAAGATGGTGTTACTTTGGGGCAGAGGGAAAGAATGAAAGAATTTTCTTTATTTAAAATAGCCATGCCTAATACTGGAAGTATAGCCCTAATTCACAGTGTCCGTTCCTTTATTAACAAGACACCAGTTTTAATTTCATTAGGAGATCAAAATGTTTAAAATCAAATGTGTTACCTTAGGCTGCAGGTTAGAAATTTGTTTTTATTTAAAGTATCTGCAATACACAATTTTATTTGACTAATTAATACTGGAAGTATTTTCAGTACAGTGTAAGTTCCTTAACTAAACACCAGTTTTTTTTGTTCTCTGCAACTTGGCATTTAGGAACCAAGGACTTAAAAGAAAAGTCTTTCTTTCTAAAAGGCACTACATTTAGTTTATTTATCTGCAACATTGTGTTGTTTAATTACAGTTTTGCTTTTGCACAATAAATGTTCTCAAAATGACATGCAACGTTTCTTTATTTCTTAAAAAAATAGCAGTTTGGCTTTCCTAAGGGTCTCTGTAACCTGTTCTGAAATGGTTCTATTATAATTTATATATCGCAATATATATCGTTATCGCAAGAGGCTGCAATGTATATCGCAATATGGATTTTAGGCCATATCACCCATCCCTACGACTCTGTAGATGTAAAATCAAGGTTAATATGAGTAAGCTATTATTACCGTTATTTCTCGAAACACATGGTAAAACAGTAATAACATTAGGCCTGTGTGTAGCTCTGCTGTTGAGTAAAATGCTACATTTTGTACAGACTTGGAATGGTGGACTTGAACAGACTCTAAAGTTTGCCCTTGTTGTTAATCCACAGTTAATTGATGTCATCAGAATACAACAATCCTTAATTCTAAAGTTGAATTATTATGTTTGAGACATGTGCTGGTCATTTGTCATTGACAACATTATTAGAGCATTTACACTGATAAAATACGCATTTCATCATCTTAGAATTAAAGGTTCTGTCTGACAGTTTGTCAAAATTGAGTTATTGACATATTCTTATTAAATGACCACTTATTTACATTATGGGATGTTTTTGTATAAGTTATTTACATTTTAAGACTTTTTATTTTTAAAAAAACACAAACGTTACACACATATTGTTTGCTATGAAATGCAAAAAGCTCCATATCTCAAAATCATTCAGAATGCAGACAGAACCTAATCATTCCAAGGTGAGGATTTGTCATTATCAGACATTATATAGACTAGTTATTATATAGGCTATAGCTATACAGACCCAGTAAACATTTACTTTGTAAACACTTTGTGTTCGCTATGAAAGGAAAAACATTTCAAATGCTTGCCGTAATCATAACTCTAATATGTGATATGATCATTTAAATGCACTTTCAGTTTTGCTTTCAGTGCCGAGTGCGCTCAGGTCATGGCTACTTCCCGTGCGGTTCCTAAACGATTGCTCTAGTGCAACAAACTGAACGTTATTTACAGCTTTATTACCTGATATTCACAGCTGCAGGTTCTGTTCACTAAAGTAGACTACTTTGGCGGGCACGCGCGTGTCCTCTCAGTAGTAAACAAACAGTGCGTCAGCTCATGTGTGACTTTGCGGCCGCGACTACATCATGACATTAAGACAGAAATGACATTTGGGGGTGAATTATACCTTATAAATACAGCATGTGACACTTTCAACACCATTTGGAGGCGTCTACGTTGCTGAAGTGAAGACTTGTGCGGCCGCCTTTACACTTCTCTCTTGACTTTGAAAATATAATTGGCTGAATCGTAGAAAAGCTGAATTAAGATCGTGTGTAGGCTGGAATCGAGATCTTCTTCTGATTAATCGTGCAGCCCTATTTTACACCACTGCTGTTGTGATGGAATTAAAATATATTCAGCTAAATAGACTTCAGCATTCATTTCATTGTCCAAGCCTAAAACAAGATAAAGACCGTGTAAACACAAGCGCTGTCAGGAGCAGCAGGCCAGAGCCAAAACTCCATTCAGAATACTCCGGGAAAATTCATTATTATTATTATAATTATAATATATTATTATATTATTATTATTATAAACTCCATATTTGAAAGACATGGCGGGGAAATGTAAATGTGCTTCTTGTACATTCTGAGACTTACTTTACATCGTATATGGATCACCTGGATATCGACACGTCTCTCTGCAACTGGGTTATGGACTTTCTGACTAACAGACCTCAGAATGTTAGATCAGGCCACATCCGCTCCACCACCGTCACACTCAACACTGGTGTACCACAGGGCTGCGTGCTGAGCCCCTTCCTCTACTCCCTTTTTACCATCGACTGTAGGTCTGTGAACAGTTCTAACACCATCATCAAATTTGCAGATGACACCACAGTGATTGGTCTAATCAGCAACAATGATGAGACTGCCTACAGGGAGGAGATACAGCATCTGGCCACCTGGTGCACCGACAATAATCTGCTCCTTAACACCGACAAGACCAAGGAGCTCATTGTGGACTTCAGGAAGGGACGAACAGGCTCACATGATCCCATCCACATCAATGGGATGGATGTCGAGCCTGTCTCATCTTTCAAGTTCCTGGGGACCCACATCTCAAAGGACCTTTCCTGGACCACCAACACCTCCAGCCTGGTCAAGAAGGCTCACCAGCGCCTATTTTTCTTAAGGCAACTTAAGAAGAACCAGCTGTCATCAGCCGTCTTGGTGAACTTCTACCGCTGCACAATAGAGAGCATCCTGACGAACTGTGTCACAGTCTGGTATGGAAGCTGCTCTGTTGCGGAGCGTAAGGCACTGCAGCGGGTGGTGAAAACTGCCCAACGTATCACAGGGACCACACTGCCAGCCATAGAGGACATCCAGAGGAAACACTGACTACGTTTACATGGACATCAGTAATCGAATTATTTGCTTTAATCTAATTAAGAGAATAATAAGACTAAGGTGTTTACATGAGTTGCTTTTTGAGTGTTACTTACATGATCGCGTTTTACATGTTATAGCACATAATTCGATTAACGTCATTGCGTCACCGCACTATCCGCATTTCCTCCGGAGTTTCATGTAAGTTCGGGTGTTTCATTTTTAATTCGTCGACTTTAACTACAGTTTGGCACTTTCATTCACAAACACTTCATGCAAGCCCACCGTGACAAACGAGATATTGGAATGAACTGCTGAAAGTGTTGTTTTAATGGAAGTTGATACCGCATGCTGAATGGAAGAAAAAAAAACCTCCGCATTTCACGATGCAGGTGTCTGTGGTCTGCACTGACTCGGTAGGTGCAAAGAGTGTCAAAGAGCCGTGCGTGTGTGTGTGTGTGTGTCTGGGTGTGTGTGTGTGTGTGGACTACCCTGTTGCAAAAAGCGGCTTAAAGTCCTACATGAGTGTAATAGTTTGATTAAGGTGTTTACATGCATGAACTGCACTTTAATAATGCGACTAAAATCGGCATACTCCACATGTCTTAATTCGATTTCTCTTTACTTCGATTATGACCTTAATCTGATTAAATTAATCAAAAATCACTGTTTACATGGTCGACTCTTAATCAGAGTATTGCCTTAATCGTATTAAAATCGGATTATTGGTGTCCATGTAAACGTAGTCACTGTCTGCGCCGAGCACGCAGTATTCTTAAGGATTCCTCTCATCCTGCTCACAGACTGTTTTCTCTCCTGCCTTCTGGCAGGCGCTTCAGGCTCCCCCGGACAAAAACCAGTAGACTAAGGAACAGCTTCTTCCCCAGAGCTGTCTCCCTTTTGAACTCTTGAGACTCCTCATAATCACTGCACTATTTAACATTTGCACATTTAAAAATTGCACATATTCATTGCACTGATTCATTTATTCTAACTGTACATACCCATGTACATTTGTAATTATGTACACACCCACTGTACATATACATTTGTAATTATGTTTATATATCTGCACACTTCTGATTATTAATAGCAACCTGTACATCTATCCATCTATTGTAAATCTCTGTTCATAGCTAACACAACCTGTATATAATGTTCATAGTACATCCATCTGTAAATATCACCATAGTGTTTCTATAACTGCACTTTATAACTTATACCTGTATCCTGCACTTGCTGCTATTGCACTCCTGGTTAGACCTAAACTGCATTTCGTTTCCTTGTACTTGTACATGTGTAATGACAATAAAGTTGAATCTAATCTAATATCAGTCAGGCAGTGAAGATCAATACTACAGCATAAACACATATTACAAACACACAACACCAAGACAAAAACACACTGAAAACATGACAAGTCACAACACACAGACGCCCCCCCCCCCTCTCTGACAGAGAGTCAGTCAGTCAACACAGGCACTGTACACACGTACATACACACATAACAAACCCACGCACACACAAACACACAGACTCTCAACACTACTACAACACACAACAGCATAATGGCACCACAAGCACTGTACACACATGTACACACACATAACACCATAACAAATGTATGCACACACACACACACACACACACACACAAATACCAGTCAGTCAACACTACAATAACAAGCAGTAACATACACATACACACAAAACACTACTGCAACGTATTGGCACTACAACCCTGGCACTGTGCACACATACACACACACACACACACACACACACACACACACAAACACACATAACACCATAACAAATACACACACATAACACACACACATAACACCATAACAAATACACACACACACACACCATAACAAACACACACACACACACACACACACACACACACACAACCATAACAAATACACACACAGAGACAACGCTATAACACACACTCACAACACAACAACAGCCAATGTGTACACATGTGCACACACACCAACACTACTACAACACAACAGCAGCCACTGTAGACATGTGCACACACACACACACACCAACACTACTACAACACAACAGCAGCCACTGTAGACATGTGCACACACACACACACACCAACACTACTACAACACAACAGCAGCCACTGTAGACATGTGCACACACACACACCAACACTACTACAACACAACAGCAGCCACTGTAGATATGTGCACACACACACACACACACACACACACACACACACACACACACACACACACACCAACACTACTACAACAACATAACGGCACCACAACAAGTACTGTACACACACATATCACCATAACGAACGCACACGCGCGCGCGCACGCACACAGCTGGCTCTGCTGGTCTCGTGAGGAACCGTCATATTTAAATCACACTCGTCTGTCGTTATTATGAATATTATCCTCGGTATTAATATCCGCGCTGGTTGTGATATTTCATATATTCCTGCTATCCTCGGATATCCTCGGCTCAGTTCGGCCGGGTTCGGGTCTCACCTCAGCAGCAGCAGCGGTGCGGCTCGGCTCAGTTCGGCGCTCATCTCAATCCGTTCTTCGTCTTCAGCTCATACCGGCTCCGCGGTTGTCGGTATGTCAGTCGGTCGGTGTGTCGATACCGGGGCGGTCGGGTTCTACAGTCAGTGCGCGAATCGACGGTCGTCGCTGTGCTCCGCCATCACGGACAGCAGCACACGGAGGATCCAGCAGCTGCACTGACACCCAGCGGCGCGGAGACGCGTTTCACCCGCGTGAGTCCAGCTGCTGCTGCTGCTGCCGCTCCACAACACACACATTCCGTTATCAATATTCTTATTCAGCGTCTATTAGCAGTACGATCATTATCAAGGCTTGTAAAACTATTAAAGTAGCGTACTACAAAAGTCACGTGATAATTGTTACTTTGCTCAGCGCTGCTCTTGATGCGTCAATCACAGGTTTACGGTGAGAGAAGCGTTCAAACGGTTGTTGCTAGAAGGGATACAGCATGAGTCGGATTTTACCGAGTATTATTTATTAAATTACCAATAATTGTATTTTATTAACATCTACCCCTCCGCCAACCCTAAACCCATACATCACAGTAATGTAAAAACAGTAATTATACCGAGTATTATTCATATTATTTATTAAATTGTATTTTTTGACGTCTACTTCTAGGCCAAGTGTCACAGTGACGTAAAAAATACTTATTGTTAGTGTAAAGTGTCACAAAAATTATGTTAGATTGACGTGAGTATCCGCAGCTGTATCCTATCTGGATTTTACCGCGTTGTTGTTTAAAGGGATACGGCTGCAGCCGGAGTTTAACGAGGATTATTTATTATATTTATAAAATTATTCATTAATTGTATTTTATTAACGTCTACCCCTACCATCACAGTGATGTAAAAAAGTAATTATATCGAGTATTATTCATATTATTTACAAAATGACCCATTAATTGTACTTTATTAACGTCCACCCCTAAACCCAACCCTCACAGTACAGTAAACATTAGTCAGTGTCACAAACATGATGCTGTATTGATGTGAGAATCCGCAGCTGTATCCTATTAGTCCTGACAGCGTGTGTTTTCAGGTCATTCACTTATTAAACTAAGTTGATCATGTTGTAACTTAATTTGATCAGTTGTGTAAGCTCTTTTAAGTCAGTTCAACATAAGCTCAATGGACTCATAAGGTTCATTTGATTCAGCTTAAAAATTTAAGGCAACCAGCATTTTCTCAAACACTAGCAATACATGAGGATTTACAACTGATTAGATTGTGTTCACTAGCTTAGATTGTGTTTCTAATCACTGAGTGATGATATCCGTTTCTCCCATCATGAATAAACTGTCTTTAATTTAAGAATAGTTCCAGTGTCCAAAACTCTTTACATTTAGATTAATTTCCTGAGATAGAAAAATACATCACAATTGCTCAAATTGTTCTTTAACATCATTGTCCTTCAGTCCACCAGGGGTTTGCCCAATTCAGACATCCTTTCAAACTGAGCTGAATTATGACACTTGTTTACATATTTATTGATATATTTTAATAATTCTGTTGGTCCCGCTTTACAATAATGGTTCATTAATTCATGTATAATAAACTAATAATAAACAGCATTCATCACATACACTCAAAAATGGCACATCTGCTGTTTGTTCACACGACTTATTTAAAATGAGTTGACATAACACACTTTTTTTAGGGGGGGGTTGGGGGAGCTTAATTGTTTTATGTTCAATCCACTTAAATCTGTAAAAACTAAGGAGTTCATTCATCCATGCTGTTGCAATGAATTGTTTTTTATGGTGTACAAAAATGATTAAAATCTAAATTTATAATGCACAAAGTTAACAAAAACTATTCATGTTTTTCAGCTAACAGCTGAACTTTATATTCATGAACTAACAATGACAAAGATGAGAATACTGTGGTAAATGTGGTGTTAATCGTTTGCTCATGTTGGTAAATATATTAATACAAACGTATAATGTGTTTTATTTTGACAAAAATTCACTCATATAAAAGTTGAAACTGCATGAAATTAATTCAAATGAAAAAAATCAATACATTTAATTTGACAGACAGCAGAACAGTGTTTTTAATCGATTATCTATTGTTTATTTATTAATTAGCTGTCATGTGTGGAGGTTTATTGGAGAAAGTAAATATACACAGAGGAAATTAATTTCCCTATAATGAAATCAAGTCAGGCGACGCGGTGGCACAGTAGGTAGTGCTGTCACCTCACAGCAAGAAGGTCTCTGGTTTGAGTCTCGGCTGGGTCAGTGTGTGTTTCTGTGTGGAGTTTGCATGTTCTCCCCGTGTTGGTGTGGGTTTCCTCCGGGTGCTCCGGTTTCCCCCACAGTCCAAACACATGCACTATAGGGGAACTGATCAACTAAACTGGCCGTAGTGTATGTGTGTGAATGAGTGTGTGTGGATGTTTCCCAGTGATGGGTTGCAGCTGGAAGGGCATCCGTTGCGTGAAACATATGCTGGATAAGTTGGTGGTTCATTCCACTGTGGTGACCCCTGATTAATAAAGGGACTAAGCCGAAAAGAAAATGAATGAATGAATGAAATGAAGTCACTGAGTGTAACACACACACACACACACAAACACACACACAAATATTCACTGTAAAATCTTTATTATTTTCAGTAAAACATGGTGAGGATATAATAAAAACGTCCCTTTAGAAGCACCTACACTTATTTAAAGACATCATTTATAACACACACGCTTCCCCCGGACCTCAAAATAAGAATTAAGAGCAACAACTGCAAGAACACATCATAAACAGGCTGCACACGTGTGTGAAACTGGCTCTCGATAGCAGCCAGCGCTATAGCATTATAGCAGAGTGCGCTTCAGATCTGCAGTGTTTATTACACACACACACACACACACACACACACACACACACACACACACACACACACACACACACACACACATACACACACAGAGAGGTGAACATTCAGTTCTGAGATGAAGGAAAAACACTGTAGTCAGTGGTCTATTTTAGAGCCCGTTTACTCCTGCTATAGTGTAGAACAGTATACTACAGGTCTGCTGAATGGTGGATTCTGATTGGCTGATGAGCACTCTAAAGTGTTTGGTTATTGTCAGATAAAGGCACAGCTAAAGTAGTTCCGGCAGGTTTAGAGCGCATTACAGCTCCATATCACTACACTAACTTTATACTACAGGTCTGCTGAATGCTTAATTCTGATTGGCTGATGAGCACTCTAAAGTGTTAAAGTAGTTCCGGCAGGTTTAGAGCGCATTACAGCTCCATATCACTACACTAACATTATACTACAGGTCTCCTGAATGCTTAATTCTGATTGGCTGATGGTCACTCTAAAGTGTTTGGTTATTGTCAGATAAAAACACAGATAAAGTAGTTCCGGCAGGTTTTGAGCACATTACAGCTCCATATCACTACACTAACATTATACTACAGGTCTGCTAAAGGCTTGATTCTGATTGGCTGATGGACACTCTAAGATGTTAGTTAAAGTAGTTCCGGCAGGTTTAGAGCGCATTACAGCTCCATATCACTACACTAACATTATACTACAGGTCTGCAAAATGCTTGATTCTGATTGGCTGATGGTCACTCTAAGGCACAAGTCTCAAAGTCAGTTCCTGGAGGGCCGCAGCTCTGCACAGTTTAGTTCCAACCCTAATTAAACACACCTGATCAAAGCCCCTCAGGCGTGTTGAAACTTTCAGGTAAGGGTGTTGGAGCAGGGTTGGAACTGAACAGTGCAGAGCTGCGGCCCTCCAGGAGCTGAGTTTGACACCCTTTGCTCTCAGATGTTTGGTTATTGTCAGATAAAGGCACAGCTAAAGTAGCTCCACATCACTCCGCTGACAGATTCGAGTTCTTTCACAGCTAAACATATTATATTGTGTATTTGTGTATAAAATATTTATGCAAATTATCACTAATTATCATGTGGCATGAGCAATCAGAAAATGGTGCTAATGCTGAGGAGTTTCTGTGCATTTAGTCGGGAGTGTAGATTACTGAACAGGTGAAAAAATAAATGTAAAGTTCAGATTGAATTAAAAACATGCAATTTTACAATCTTATTTATTTCCAATTTAATCCATACTGCAGCACTATTGTAAGAAAATATCAGCAGTCGAAGCAGACGGTCAGCATCAGCTTTGCTTGAAATAGCTCAATCTAACCCTGCTGAAGTGTAATAATATAATACACACGCTAACAGAGCAGTTAAGACTAAGATACTCCGCTTAAAGTGACATTTAAAGACTAAATAAGAGGTTAATCAGGCACGTTATTGTACAGGAGTGCTTTGTTCTGTGTTCTAGCCGAAATAAAACAAATAAGACTCTCTCCAGAAGAAAAAATATTAGAGGAAATACTGTGAAAAACTCTGTCACTTGCTAAACATTTGAATAATTATTAAAATATTTAATAATACAAACACAAATTCCAGAAGAACGACTAATTTTAGCCTCTGATTGTACGATGAATGTGACGATAGCAGGTGCTGACAGCAGCTGTACACACTCTGATCCTCCACACACACACACACTCCTGCAGCGCTTCACACAGCAGCTTCTCAATCTGCTCAAGCTTCAGTCTACAATAAAGCATGACGGTGATAAATATAAATATGCAAGTCTCCAGTCCACACACACACACAGTGGCAGATGACTGATAATAATAGTGTATTCTCTGCAGTGTCCAGCAGGTGTCAGTCTCAGTGTGCTGCTGAACACACTACTGATCTGCTGACTGGAATCAATCTAATCAATCAGTCCATTCAGCAACCACAGTCAGTTCTCCAGCATTCACACACACACACACACACACTCAAACTAGCGCTGGAGTCCTGCACTACTGTTATTCTTCAGTCCGCCAGCAGCACTTTCAGATCTTGATCTATTAGCTGATCATTATTCTCCATGCGGTGATCAATAGTCTCCAGGATAGTCCTGATCTGTAATGATCTTGGAAGCGAGGGCTGATCATCATCAGTGGTGTCTGGAGCTTTAATGTTCTCCGGATTCTGATTGGCTGTCAGTGTTTTATAGCTCTTCAGCTGGGTGAATCCTCCTGAGAGTGTGGATATCGCTCCTCTGTGTGTGTGTGTGTGTGTGTGTGTGTGTGTACTGTATATCGCTGTAGTGAACTCTGCTGATCTTCAACACTGCCAACCATTTCTACAACTGGAGCCCTATATTTATATTGATCCTGCTCAGTGTGAAGGGGACTTTACACACACGTGTGATTTTTCAAGAGCTGTTGTTAACATTTCCCATGATGTCGGCGGACAATACCTGTTTATTTGCGTAGACATATTGATGAGGATCTCCTGCTGTCATGGGGATTCACATCAATATAATCGAGTTCATCGTTGCACAATAATTCATTTATTCCTGATGTATTTAAACACACACACACACACACACACACACACACACACACACACACACACACACACTATATATTGTTTATCATGTATCCCGGCTGCAGTGATGTATTCCTGTGTGGTGAAGTGTTGATGATGTTGAGCTGAACACACACACACACACATCATTGATCAGTGGACTCTGTATTAGCTCTTCGTCCTCCACATATACTGTTTAATCTCCGTATACAAACACATTTCTGCAGCTGTACAGCAGTCAGAGCAACTTTATTCAAAAATAAATGTCATCATACGCAGAGAAGACGCTCAGAAAAAGACCTGTTCCTCTGAATCTGGCCTCTGCTCGGGAATAATCGTGCAAATACAGGCAGAACAGACCAGCAGCGGACAGCCTGATCACATGACCATCACACACACAAACACTAACACATGCATCAGACACACAGATGCACACACACTCACTCACACACCACCAATCACCACACACGTCTGCATGTATGTGCACGCACGCACACAGATACACAAACTTTCTCATATGCACATGCATACAATTTCACACAGACACACTCACACACACACACACGTATGCACATACACACAATTGCATGCACACAGATAAACACACACTCTTTCTCTCTCACACACACACGGACAAATTGCAAACATGCAGACACTAAAACACACACACTCTCTTGCATGTACACGCAGACACACTAACACACACACACAGACAGACATCCATGTTTGTACACACAAACGTGCACATACACACACAAACACACTCAAACAAACACATATGTGCATGCATGCAAACACACGAACAATAACACACACGCCACACACATCATGCATACAGATGCACACACACGTATGCGCATAAACACAAATGCACGCGCATAAACTCAAACATACATATACACACACTCACAAACACACACATTAGTGTATGCTCACACGCACACATAAACATGATCACACACACAATTGCACACTCATGCAGACACACACACACACACACACACATGGATGTGTGCACACATGCACATGCATGCAGACACACTCTCACACACTCTCTCTCACACACACACACACACAGACAGAAATTTGGTCATCTATGTTCATGGTTGTTCAGCACATGTGCATACACAAACACACACACACAAACACACACACACACACACACACTCTAGTTACTGAAGGAACACAAACACAAAGGCTGCTGGGATAAACATGTTCACGATGGTGTGTGTGTGTGTTTGTGTTCAGAACAGAGTACCAGCTCACTGCACACGACACACACACTAAACATCCTCACTTTATGCACAAAACTGGAATACGTGTGAATAAAGACGCGCGAATAAAGCAGCGTTTCCATCCAACCAGTTAAAGAGAACAAAATCAGCACTTCCTGATGAACTGAGGCCGAATATCAACAGTAAAAGCAGAATTTACTGCGGTAGGAGAAGCTGCGGGAGTCTTTTCTTCATCTAATAAATGACTTTCACCTCAGAGGACAATCCTGACACACAGTGAACGCCTGGTGGAGCACAGACGCTCTTGACAGCTCTGCAGGTCAGTAATAATATAATAACACTAATACTGAAACGGTTCAGGCGTTATAGAATGACCAAATCAACATGTCAGATGCTCTACAGCAGGGGTGTCAAAGTCAATTCCTGGAGGGCCGGAGCCCTGCAGAGTTTAGTTCCAGCCCTGCTTCAACACACCTATCTGTAGGTATCAAACAAGCCTAAAGCACTCAATTAGTTTGATCAGGTGTGTTTAATTGGGGTTGGAACTAAACTGTGCAGAGCTCCGGCCCTCCAGGAACTGGCTTTGACACATGTGCTCTACAGTGTGCTCAGCCTGCTGGATATTCATTCACACACACACTTTCATCATCACATGATCTCTAATAACAAAATCACATGACTTCATTAATGCACATGCTGGAGTGTGTTCAGTAGAGTGTTTCCATCATAGTTTATGCGCATCTTTTCTTGTCGAATATAAAGTTTCTCCTGCTCAGTTATGCGCAGACGTATTTTATTCGTGCATTTTCTAAATGTATCATGGCGTTTCCATCAATCGGTTTTTTATGCACATATCCAAATGCACATAACAGTGGAGGATGGAAATGCAGCTACTGTGATCAAATATAACTCATCGTACAGCTCCAGTGCATGATGACGTTCTTTATATAAAACGTGCTGCAAATAAAGCGGAAATAAACAATGACGGATTCACATCACATGCAGAAACGAAGGCGTCGCTCACTCGGTGATGCGCAGCATGCTTTTTCACCTAATGTTTGCTTAGGTTTAATTTTTTACTAATTTTTCTTAACTCAAATATAATTTATTGTGCAGCTACAGAGACCCGGAAGAGACGTGATGGTGGAAAAAACTGAGTGGGAGAAAAAAAAAACGTGATAGGAAAAGTTTTTGTGTTTCCTCGCAAAACTGTTTTCCACAAACACTTCCTGTTCACTTCATACATGTCAACCCTCCTGTTTTTGTCGGGATTCTCCAGTATTTCACCATTCTATCCCACTATCATCCTGTCATTAAGTCTTTTCCCACATTTCTCATGCTTTTGTAATCTTGATAGCACGCTGAAATGAATATAAAATATCTGCTTTCACTTTCTTTCCATTAAAGCTGTGCGTCGATCATCACCCTTCATATGCACCTCTGACTCAGATGTATACAGACGCGCTCCGTATGATAAACTGATCCCAGATCAGCTTCTGTACACACAGAGTGACACCTCTGTTATCAAACAAGTGAATCTCTGGTTTTTTATTTGATAACAGTGGTGTCGCTGTAAGCACGCACAGATCTATAATATTCCATTACTTTCGTAACTTTGCTCATTTACGAGAACATTAGTTGTGTTAAAAATAAAACACGCAGGACGAACATGTGTATTTCCATATTATTAAGAGTATTTGTCTAAACATACATGTTCTGCACTTTCGCTCCTCTTTAGATGGCGTGTACAGAAGCTGATCTGGGATCAGTTTATCATACGGAACGTGTCTGTCAGTCAGCGCTTATACCAGTCATTGGCTGATTCAGAGGTGCATATGAAGGGTGATGATCGACGCACAGCTTTAATGGAAAGAAAGTGAATGCAGATATTTTTATATTCATTTCAGCATGCATTCAAGATTACAAAAGCATGAGAAATGTGGGAAAATACTGAATGACAGGATGATAGTAGGTACTAACTATCTAGTAGTAGATAGTAGTACATAGTAGGACTAGATACGGGATAAAGCCGCGGTCACACTAGAGTTTGAGCTTGCGAAATTCTGTCGTACGGCGCTGTGAAAAGGGGCAGGATTAAACAAGATGATTAGACATTAATAAAGCGAGCGATTGCTCCATGATTTACATTTCTGTTCAGAGAGGTCATGTTTTGATCCTGGATTGGTCTCACGCAGTCAAGTGATGCGATTTTGCAGGTCAGAGTTCACCAAGCTTGAACTTTGCACCGCAGCAACCTGCGAAACTCGACGCATGACCCTGCGTTTCCGGTCTGACGCGTTTGCGTGCGTATGAATGGAAGTCTATGGGGAGTAAAGTCCAGTGTGACCGCGGCTTAATGCTGGCAAAAACAGGAGAGTTGACATGTATGAAGTGAACAGGAAGTGTTTGTGGAAAACATCTTTGCGAGAAAACGCAAAAACTTTAATAAATATATATTTTCCTATCACTGTTTTTTTTTCCCCAACTCAGTTTTGTTCCACCATCACGTCCCTTCCGGGTCTTCATATGCAGCTCTAGTGCACAAACTAAAACACATAAATAATGATGGGTCCACATGAATCTCCATAATACAGCCAAATGCACATTTATTCACCTGAGAAATGTTTAATTTTACATTTTGAAAACGCATTTAAGCTGAATTTTGCAACCCAGCAGATGTCGAGCACAATGTTTAGGATTTGCTCTTCAGTGTTTGGACTTTCAGCAGTGAATATTAAACCACACTGAACTGAACTGAACTCTGAACACTGGACTGACACAGCTTCAAGAGTTCACACTTAGCTGATGATTGATTATAAAGTGTGTTTGGCATGCTGTCCCGAGAGAGAGCCCTGAGCTCATAAGATCCTCGAGCCCGGGGCTCCCTCCTGTTTGCAAGGCGAGAGGGGAGTTTGAGCTCAGGTAGATCTGGAGAACTCCTCTGCTGTAGTAGATAATAAATCGATTGATCTAACTACTTACTAGGAGCATGTCTATGGTGCTGATTTGGATTAGTCAATTAACTTAAGCTGCGTGTTTTTGGACGGTGGGAGGAAACCGGGGAAACCCACGTGAGCACGGGGAGAACGTGTAAACTCCACACAGAAACGTCGGCTGGCTTGGTAAAGACTAGAACCAGTGACGTTCCTGCTGTAAAGCAACAGTGCTAACCACTGGGCCACCGTGCCACCCCTCTAGGAAAGGAGGAGGAGTAGGGGTGAAGGGGGGATTCTTCAAGATGAAGATGGCTGTGATGTGGAGCTGAGGGTGTTTATAGTGGCTTAGCAATCGTCTGATTGGTGAATAGTGAATTAGCTAATGCAGGACCGGCTGTGATCAATCATAAGCAGGTGATCCTCTCCACATTAGTTTATCAATAAACTTCACCTCAGTTTACTAGAACTTAAAATAAAGATGAAAAACTCACATATTATTATTATTTATTGTTTAAAAGTGATGCGTTACTCGTTACTTAGAAAATAAATATTATTACGTAACTCACGCTACTCGTGAAGTGTTACCCTGGTAGTCAGGTTATTTTAAAACACCGTCATTCCTGATTTATGGCTTTTTAGCTAAAAAAAACTTTCAAAATAACCTATTAAACATCCCCTGTGTGAGCTTTCTTTATTAAATAATCCGCATGTGATGTGAATCCAGCATAACTGGCGCACAATGCATTATGGGACACGGTTTCTGCGTGTGCTGTATACTGCAGTGTGACAGTACGCTATTCTGAACACAAACAGAATCCTCTATCACTCATTGGTCAGTCAGACAGACGGCTCCGCCCCAGACTCGCGTGATTGGCTGCATGTTGCGAAAGTGTCACAGTGTTTGATCACGAGCCAAACGGCGAAGGCTTCAGCAGTAAGTGTGTGTGTGGATCCTGCATTCACCTGCGGCGCTCCAGTGCATGCTGGGATTAACGTTCAGCTCCTCGCGCTGCCATTGGTCATCATGCGGCGATGCTTGTAACAGGAAGTGGATGGTCTGAGAAGCGCAGAAGGTTAAAGGGCTAGTTAGCATGCGGCTAAGACTGAAGCTGCCGGCGCTTGACCCGTAGTGCCGCATGCTGGTCTCGCTCGGACGTTCACACACTCACGTCCTGCAGTTTTTTGGGGGTCATTTGAGGTGGTCTGAGCGGAAGGAGTCCTCCACCGCCGGGTCGGCCAGCAGCAGGTCTCCGTCAGCTAGCATCAGACTCTCCATCTGAAGCCGGTCCTCCGAGCAGAACGGCTCCATCTCGAAGCCTGGGACGGCAGACAGAGCACTGGTGATCTCCTGGGAGAAACCGGACGGAGAATCTGCTCACACACACACACACACACACACACACACACACATAGAAAAACACACACACACACACAGATATAGAAAAACACACACACACACACACACACACACACACACAAATAGAGGCACAGGCAAACACAAAGACACACACACAAACAAAAATGGTCAAACACACACAAACAGACATAGAAAAACACACACACATACACACACACACACACACACACACAGACAAACACACACACACACATAGAGATACAGACATAGAAAAAAACACAAACACACACACACACACACACACACACACACACACACACACAGACAAACACACACACACACATAGAGATACAGACATAGAAAAAAACACAAAAACACACACACACACACACACACACACACACAGAGAGACACAGACATAGAAAAAAACACACACACACACACACACAGACACACACACACACACACACAAATAGAGGCACAGGCAAACACAAAGAGACACACACACAAACAAAAATGGTCAAACACACACAAACAGACATAGAAAAACACACACACATACACACACACACACACACACACACACACACAGACAAACACACACACACACATAGAGATACAGACATAGAAAAAAACACAAACACACACACACACACACACACACACACAGAGAGAGAGAGAGACACAGACATAGAAAAAAAAACACACACACACACACACACACACACAGAGAGAGACACAGACATAGAAAAACACACACACACACACACACACACACACACACACACACACACACACACACACACACACACACACACACACACACACACAGAGACACAGACATAGAAAAAAAAACACACACACACACACACACACACACACACACACACACACACACACACACACACACACACACAGAGACACAGACATAGAAAAAACACACACACACACACACAAATAGAGGCACAGACAAACACAAAGAGACACACACACAAACAAAAATTGTCAAACACACACAAACAGACATAGAAACACACACACACACACACACACACACACACACACACACACAAATAGAGGCACAGACAAACACAAAGAGACACACACACAAACAAAAATTGTCAAACACACACAAACAGACATAGAAACACACACACACACACACACACACACACACACACATATATACACACAAGTAGAGGCAAACACACAAACAGAGACACAGACAAACACAGACACACACACAAACAACCATAGTCAAACACACAGACAGACATAGAAAAACACACACACACACACACACACACACACACACACACACACACACACACACACACACACACACACACACACACACACACACACACACACAGAAATAAACACACAGACTAACACACCCTTGTATTTTTCCAGTCATATAATGTTTTCCAGTGAGTCTGGCAGCTCTGCTGTTGTTTCTTATTGTAATTTTAGGTAGTAACCTCAATATATTTTGATCATAATAATAGGTATTAGTATATTTCATATATTTCCAACATGTGCCCCAAAAATGACATTTGAAATCGCAGTTATTCTCAGAAAAGTCTTGATATTACCACCTTGACTTTATGGCCACAATCACATCATCCTCAGTGACATTACTGAGAGCAGCACTACTGTATCATCCAGTGAAGCTGTAATTCAACATCACTCTTAAGCAAAGCTCTGAATGTGTGAACAGCCCCTTTTTGAAAACACCAGTAAATTAATTCCGGCTATTCTCCAGAAAGAGTTGTAACATTAGCGGTAATTTGCCGCAATGCTGCTCTGTGTGAACGCAGAAGGAAGATTTCCAGAAAGATGGTGAACGCGCTGACGTGAGACGTCTACTCCAGCCAATCAGAACACTCAGACACATTCACATCCGCGCTGTTTATGAAAATAAAGCCTTTGAAGATTTCTCCAGACACATTTAGCAGCTAGATGTTAGTCAGATCACGTTTCTATGTTCTATGCGTGTTGAAGGTTATGGGGTAAATGTTGGAAATTGACACGTTTTTTTCTGCCGACATTACTGTGGTTGCACATTTTAAAGTTTCCAACACTGGCGCAATCTCAGCCATTATATGCCAGTATTCATCTCGCATCTCGAGGGTTCTGGCATCTTGCATTTTTGTTACCGTTCTGTCAGACAGAACCGCTGTTATAGCCCACCTTTGTTCAAGAAGCCTCGCGAACATGTCACAAACCGAGTTCCATCGTGTTTTACATGACTGGATGAGATGGTGTTTTGAAAGTTGCATTTACTCTTGTTTTGCTTCCAGTGCCTTGGATGCGGGTGTGCTGTGGTTGAAATGTCTGACAGCCGTCCAGCTGCAGCAATGACGCGATGCACAAACACGTTGAATCCATCATTTAAAGCTGCAGAGCCAGAGCTGCAGTGTGAGTGCAAAACAGGGAACCGAGTCCCAGTTCACTCGCCCTGGAGAGTTTGCCGCCATGATGTTCCGTGCATTGTCATGGACACATGCAGACACTTTACCATCTAGACCCCAGGTCTCCACTGCATCCACTAATTTAGCTGTCAGGTTCTCAGCCATGTGTCTGTTTGCCATACTCTGTGTTAATAGAAGAGCTGAATTAACTTGCCAGTTCTCATCTATGTAGTGACAAGTTACTGTTATGTAACTTTCAGTGGTGAGGGCTGTCCAGCAGTCAGTCGTAAGGGCCACAAATTTGTGCAACCGAGTTGTGTTTTAAGCAACATTTTTCTCTCCTCAAAACAGGTCTTGATTCTACGGGTAATAGTAGCTCTTGAAGGGATTTCGTAATTGGGTTCAATATATCTCAGCAGCTCTTGAAAACCTTCGCCACATACGACACTGATGAGCAAAATGTCTTTTACTACCATCGAACACATTCTCCGAGTTACCTCTTCAGATCGCCGTGCATCACATCTTCTCCCTGATAACATGGAGGGCAGCATTTGATGTCCTTCATCACAGAGTACATGTGGATGTTTGCTTCGCAGATGATATTGTACTTGTACTGCTGCTGTATTTTAATACCGCGTTGCATATTTTGCAAGTTACTTCATCTGCCTTTCTTTCAAAATGCTCCCAAACAGTACTTCTTTTTGCTCTTTTCATTTTGCTTCTGTCAAAACACGCGACCTCTGTAATCACGAGCGGTTCCACGTGTTAAAGACCGTGTGTTCTTAACAAATATGTGTCGCATATTTATTTATTATTTTAAAATGTATAAGAATATAACAATACTACTAATAATATTACTATTATTATTAAATGACAATATAATAATAATAATAATAATAATATTAATAATAATAATAATAACATTTTTAAACCGTTTAACTGATAGCATTAATCGGTCAGAGGTGCGCCCTTTCGGTTAACGGTTGAACGGTCAATGTGAGCATCCCTACCGGAATTAATTTACTGGTGTTTTCAAAAAGGGGCTGTTCACAGGGGCTATTGTGTTTTACTGAACACAGGTGATTAATTTCCTCCTTCAATATTAACGTGTGCGTGTCTGTGTGTGTGTGTGTGTGTGTGTGTGTGTGTGTGTGTGTGTGTGTGTGTGTCTGTGTGTGTGTGTGTGTGTGTGTGGGACTGACCGGTCAGGATGATGTTGGGCACCGCTATCCGCCCGTCTGCAAATGCTGCACACTGACTCTGGCTGAACATCGGCTGATCTGAGTCCACATTACTGACCTGTGTGTGTGTGTGTGTAAGAGAAAGAGAGAGTCCACATTACTGACCTAAGAGGGAGAAACAGCAGATATCTCTGTGTGTGTGTGTGTGTGTGTGTGTGTGTGTGTGTGTGTGTGTGTGTGTGTGTGTGTGTGTGTGTTAGGGATGCACCAAAATGAAGATTCTTGGCTGAAACCGAAAATCGAGGGGCAACACGGCGTCTCAGTGGTTAGCACTGTGGCCTCACAGCAAGAAGGTCTCTGGTTTGAGTCCCAGCTCGGTCAGTGTGTGTTTCTGTGTGGAGTTTGCATGTTCTCCTCGTGTTGGCGTGGGTTTCCTCCGGGTGCTCTGGTTTCCCCCACAGTCCAAACACATGCGCTATAGGGGAATTGATCAACTAAACTGGCCGTAGTGTATGAGTGTGTGTGTGAATGAGTGTGTATGGGTGTTTCCCAGTACTGGGTTGCAGCTGGAAGGGCATCTGCTGCGTAAAACATATGCTGAAATAGTTGGCGGTTCACCTGCGGTGGCGACCCCTGATTAATAAAGGGACTAAGCCGAAAGGAAAATGAATGAATGAATGACTGAAACTGAAAACCGAAAGAGGAAACCAAGGCTGAAAACCGAAACACTGAAATAAATGATGCCAATTATTAGCACCACTGCATTTATGGCTATGACTGTTTTCTGACCGTACTATAATCAAGGCATTGCAAGTGCATACACTAATATTAACGTTTTAAAGAATAAATTAATTACAAATAATGAAAATATTTATTTAGCACATTGCAACAATGGGTTATCATCACTGATGGGGACTGATTACAGTAAAAAGCAGCAATTTTATTTGCCCCAATAAATGCACCGATAACATCCACTGATTAAACTATTAAAAAATAAAACAAATATTAGTTTGAACCCAAACTACAAAACCAAACTATTTTAGCATCAGTTTTGCTGGAGTTGCACACTGCTTTGATCATGTATAAATATCATTATAGCTATAATGTATAAATATTATAACTATAGCCTACATCATGCTGACAATCAAAAACAAAATGACATGATATCACAGGTGACTGTCCTCTGAGTGCACCTGATAAACACATTAATGCCACTCCTCATAGAGCTTGAGAAGCACACAGTTCTTTATGATCTGTATAATTAGTCAAATAAAGAGTTGCAGCTTAAGGAAACAGCATGAGAGGAAGTTGCCGCGGGTTTTGGAGCAGAGGAAAAGTAAAAATAAAAAGTGTATTTATATATATAGATATAGATGGGTAACTAGACAGAACAGACAGAGATAGACTGATCTGTGCAGCAGCTGCCGGTCAGGTGCACGCTGCCACTGTGAAAGGGAAATGCCTGCTCTACCTGTGCGCTGCGCACACACACACACTGCTTCAGCTCTGCTTGTCCGTACATGTGAAAACCGCCTGGGTTCTCCTCCGCATCCATCACGGTCTGGATAATATCATGTGTGTGCGGCTTTATTTCCACATTCAAGTAATGATCTTAATATCGTGGACAGAGTTGGGTGTAACATGTTCCACAGTAACGCTGTAATCTAATTACATTTTTGAGGAAGGCAGTAATGTAACGAATGACATTTCACATGTGTGTAATTTGATTACAGTTATTAAAGTCAGTGTAATTTCCGTTACAAATATAACATTCATTCATTCACTTTCTTTTCGGCTTAGTCCCTTTATTAATCTGGGGTCGCCACAGTGGAATGAACTGCCAACTTATCACAGCGGATGCCCTTCCAACTGCAACCCATCACTGGGAAACATCCATACACACTCATTCAACACATATACCACGTACAATCCAGCTCACGCAATTCACCTGTACCACATGTCTTTGGACTGTGGGGGAAACCGGAGCGCAACTCAGACTAAACAGGCTAAATTGTATTTTTGTGCAGGATCTGGAGTGAAGGTATCTTCTGAATGTGAAGAGAAGTGTAGCTGCTCATGAGGCCGTTCACACAGGGCCGGCCCTGTATATTTGGGGGCCCTAAGCTGAATAATTTTGGGGTCGTACCTTGCCTTAAATAGTGGAGCACTGCCATTGCAAACCACCCCACAATGATTTTATTGAAACCGGGTCTGTTAAATATATCTGTTAATATATTTGATACAAGTAGAGGACGTTTATTAATCCGTAATTGCCTATTTTTGATAAATGTGCTCTTAGATTATGTCTTTAACATCATCATTAGTACTTAAAGGTGATGCTAAACATGATTTTGGGCTTGTCTCTTCTCGTCATTTTCTCAATAATTTTTCCCCTCCGTTTTTCTATGCCTTATGCTGCGTTCACACCAGACGTGGAAGAAGCGTCAAGCGCGATTGATTTACCTGTTAAGTCAATGCAAACGCACAAATAGACATCCTGCGGCGCAATACGTGCGAATGGCACAGAGCGAATGACGCAAATTGAGCATTTTGCGCGTTTGATGCGCTTAACACGCAAATTGCACGAATCGCTTGAGTTAAAAAATCTGAACTTCTGCGGACATTCGTGCCCCGTTAACCAATCAGGAGCTTGCACTTGTGGGGGCATGATTGTGACGTAGCGCCTGTTGTTGGTGTGCCGGGGGAAATCCTCCAGCCGACACCGACAACAGTTCATCAAACTGGGCTTGGCTCAGTCAGAAGCACCGCTGAAAGCCTCCCGTCATCTAGATTCAGTTTCTGGAGGAGTTTATGAGCTCACAGAGCTGCTGCACCTCTGAAAGGATCTAGTGGACTCAGACACTGCTCCAAACGTATCGACGCTGTTTTACAGCCTTCATAAAGCACATAAACACAGCTATTTTAGCAATAACATCCATGTTAGCCATTTAGCAACGAAGCGTCACCGGGTAGACAGAAGCCCTGCCCATAACGCGAATCCGTATCTGTCCTGAAGTGGAGTTTGACGCGTAAATGAAGCGAGTAAACTCAAATGTTCACGCAGCTATTTCCGCGCGATTTATCCGCGCGTTCCGCGGCTGGTGTGAACACAGCATTAAGAGTAACGTTAGATTTGTTTCATTTTTGTGATCCACTTTCCAAAATAAATCAGGCATATAAATGGGGCAGGCAATGAAGCAAAGGCCACGGCTGTACGGATTCGTGTTCTTGTGGTGACCTTGAAAGAGCAAGCTTGAACTGCGAGAACACAGAATGCATATGAGAAATGACATGCTGCGAGCTTCCTGTTGATCACATGACCTTCACACGAAAACAATTACAACTTTAATAAAATCATGATTTTTTTTTCTTTACAGTGAAAATTTATAAATATTGAAGTACTGAAGCACTGTCAATGAAGATCATTTGTAAAATGCAAATATAAACGATTTCAGCAAAGTAACGGCTCACACCACTAGCGGCTTGTGGGAGCCCCCTAGTGGTGGAGGAGCCCTAATCAGCTGCTTAGTTCGCTTAAAGGGAGGGCCGGCTCTGCGTTCACATATCGCGTCTTTTGCGCGCGCACATGGTGTGCATGTTGCGCGTGCTCGCATTTCCCAGGCGCACTAGTTGAAAACGAGTTGATTCTTGTGACAAGAACTGACCAATTAGGAATATACACATTTGGGTAGACTAATTACCTCAGACAAACACAGGACACCCAAACACTGCAGTGCTTTTTCATACTATACAGTTGCAATCAGAATTATTCAACCCCCTGATTTATTAGCTCCCCTGTTTATTTTTTCCCCAGTTTCTGTTTAACAGAGAGCAGATTTCTCCAGCACATTTCTAATCATAATAGTGTTAATAACTCATCTCTAATAACTGATTTATTTTCTCTTTGTCATGATGACAGTAAATAATATTAGACTAGATATTCTTCAAGACACTTCTATACAGCTTAAAGTGACATTTAAAGGCTTAACTAGGTTAATTAGGGTAACTAGGCAGGTTAGGGGAATTAGGCAAGTTATTGTATAATGATGGTTTGTTCTGGAGACTATCAGAAAATATATAGCTTTAAGGGGCTAATAATATTGACCTTAAAATGGGTTTTAAAAAATTAAAAACTGCTTTTAATCTAGCCGAAATAAAACAAATAAGACTTTCTCCAGAAGAAAAAACATTATCAGACATACTGTGAACATTTCCTTTTTCTGTTAAACATCATTTGGGAAATATTTAAAAAAGATAAAAAAATTCAAAGGGGGTTCAATAATTCTGATTGCAACTGTAGATGTCAGGGGTTACAGGTACAAGTGAATGATGAGAGAATTTTAAGTTTTGGGCGAATATGTCGAGCTGCTGTGAATTGTAATGTTTCTCAGTGAATATTAAATCGCTGGAAGAGCTGCAGTTTATTGTGTATAGGTATATACATGTACATTGTATGTATATACATTTATATGTTTTAAAAGTAACTTCAAAGTAAAGTAATTAGTAATCTGATTACTTTACACATGAAGTCATTAGTAATGTAATCAGATTACAATTTTCCAGTAGTAGTAATTAGTAATCGATTACTTTTTAAAAGTAACTTATCCAACACTAATCGCGGATCAAGGACAGTCGTGATCAGAACAGAACAAACAGACACACCACTGACATGCTGCTTCAGACAACACGTGCAGGCCGCGCTTTCTGTGTGTGTCATCACAATACACTGTTTCTGCCACGCTGATTTGGTGATTAAAATCTTTCGATCAAAAACCAAAAATGCACTTTTTGGGCTATTTTTGCATCACACTGCATCTCTAGTGTGTGTGTGTGTGTGTGTGTATGTTTCACCTGCTCTGTGTGGTTCAGGTTCTGGTTCTGCCGGCTGCTGAACTGCAGGCTCAGGTACGGGTCGTCCAGTAAAGAGTTCAGGAACATGCTTTCCTACAGTAAGGACACAGCAGACACACACAAAATCAACATTACAGCACTGTTCACACACTATTACACTATTATCTCTGGCTGTGGCTTGCTATGAACTCTTCTCACATCGTCGTGTTTCTCCACAGCAGAAGTGGTCATAGTTGGTAAACTCAGAGCACAGTGAATGGGAGAGGACAACTGATCATTATTCTACAATCCTATTTGCTGGATTAATAAGAGAAAATCTCCAGGGTGGTGTTTATCAAGACTTTCAGAAGAGGAGAACACTAGTGTGAGACTGATAACGGCATCCAGAGGAGAGAGTCATGTCAGATTTACTGTCCTGCCCCCATACACACTGCATTACACACACCTCACACAAGCGGGTGTTCACTTTTTGATGCAAAGATGATACAATACTGCACACACAAAAATGTGTATAAAAGTTCCTATGCTTTTTTATCGTATTATTAAGAAGTGAAGGATGTAAGATGCTGATGACTGTTAAATGCGTCATCACAGTCTTGTGAAAAGGGTCTATCTGAGTAACAGGACGACTGAAGATTCTGAGATTTATTGTGAATTGTTTCTATTGTAATTCAGTGGACACATTTTTATAACCAGTAGTTATGACTATAATAATTATGCTGACCCCATCTATGTGTGTGTGTTTCAGTGACTCACGCTGTAGCGGTCCAGGTCTGCGCAGAACGTCTGCATCTGCGCCTCTGTCTGCACCCCGTCTGCGTCTGCGGGCCCGAAGCTCCCTGCGCTGTGATTGGTCTGCGTAAGCGGCTGCAGGTTCTGCGTCGTCTTCTGCAGGTTCTGCATGTTGTGCAGGTGCAGCTGCTGTGTGTGTGAAGACGGCCGCAGTGTGTGCGTCTGCGCAGGAGAGAGAGTGGGCTGAAGCTGCTGCGGCTGCGGATGCTGAGGGAAACTGTACTGTGACGAGCGCTGATCCGCCTGCAACTTACTGGTGTCCAGAGCCACTCCCTGACACACACACACACACAGTCAGATATATACACACACACAGATATACACAGATACACACAGTCAGGCACACAAATATACAGACACACATTTATGTGTGTGTGTGTGTGTGTGTGTGTGTGTGTGTGTGTGTATGCATATGTTGTGTATGTGTATGTAGCGGGGTTGGACAATAAAACACATTCCTGACTCGCTCCTCCAAAACACCCCAAAGCGCTCAATAATGTTTGGATCTGGGTACTGTGCAGGCCATGGGAGATGTTCAACTTCACTGTCATGTTCATCAGACCACTCTGTCTCCAGTCCTGCTGTGTGTTGCTGCATTATCATCCTGATACACACCACCGCCTTTAGGAGACAGTGTTTGACCCATTGAATCACATGGTCCTCCAGAATGGTTGGGTAGTTCTTAGTATTGACCCAGTGCCCATCTAGCACCAGTATTGGGCCTTGGGAATGCCATGATATTGAACCCAAACCATCACTGACCTCCACATGCTTGACTCTGGGCATCAGCAGTCTGGGTGGGCCGCTTCTTTGGGGCTTCTCCACACCGTAACTCTCCCGGATGTGGGACAGACAGTGAAGGTGGCCTCATCAGAGAACAACACATGTTCCACATTCTCCACTGCTCCAGATCTCCACTGCTGCTCCACTGAGAAAAGATGTTTGGAGTGAGCAGAGGTTTGGGTCATGTATATTGACCCTGTAGAGCTCCAGACCAACAGTTCTGCTGGAAACAGGAGAGTCGAGCTGCACATCTGATTCTGCAGTGAGTCGGGCCGCTGTGCTCTGATGTGTTCTGGATAAATCAGCGTTATCAGCCGGACGTCTCTTTCAGACAGCTTCCTCTGGCCTCCACAGCTCCTCCTGCTGGACGTGCTTCTTCTTCTTGGTGGTTTGCTGACATTACTCTGGACACCGCGGCTCTTGATCACCACACACACTCGCTGTCTCGCTCACACACACACACCAACACTCTGTCCTCTTCTGAACTCTGCTGTGTCCCCATAATGTTGTGTTGTGTGCAGTATTGGAGCAGAACTGAGCTGTTCCTCTGCTGATGAAGCTTCACACTCTGCTCTACTGCTGGACTGAAGATCAGTGAACAGCAGGAGGAGACATGCAGACAGAGCAGCTACAACACTACACTGACCACAGCTTCAGCTTCACTCTCCAACCCCTGTATATATATATATATATATATATATATTTATATATGTGTGTGTGTGTGCGTGTGTGTGTGTGTTCACCTGTGTGATGGAGCTGAGGGTGGAGGAGGTGGGGGAGAACTGTTTCGGGTGGTGTCTGCGTGTGTCTGCGGGCAGGATGAGTGGGGACAGCTGCGCTCGTCTGCGTGGAGAACTGCTGATCTGCATCTGTCCGGACCCCAGTGCACCGAAAGAGCCCGTCCCGCCCCCATAACCCGGGTTACTGGCTGCAGACTGCAGGGAGGAGCTACTGAGCGACGACTGCAGGGATTGGCTGCTGAGAGATGACCTCAGAGATTGGGAGGAGCTTAACGAAGACTGGAGGGAGGGATTGCTCAGCGACGAGTGCAGGGAGGCGGAGCTCAGCGAGTTGGGGAACGAGTGGCTGCTGAGAGATGATTGGATGTTGGGGTTGCTAAGCGACGACTGGAGGGAGGGGTTACTGGACGGCAGCAGACCTGCACAAACAACACAATCTGAGTCAGATTCACACATCTGATGTGCTTCTGTATGTGTGACTCTTCATCATCATCATCATCTCTGATTATGCTGTGCTTCCCACAGGTTGGAAATATACTTGCGGAGGTAGCCAGATTGAAACACCATTTACACACATCACATTAATATATATATATATATATTTAAAGATTTAATTTTGGCCTATTTTCCTGTATTAGACAGGACAGTATTGAGACAGAAAGCGAAGTTGGAGAGAGAGAGGAGGGTAGGAAAATGTCCTCGAGCCGGGATTCGAACTCGGGACGCCCTGACGTGCTACTGCACCATATGTCGACCCGCTAACCACTAGGCTATGACACATCACATACATAGTTAACTATTTGCGTCAAACAAAACATTATTTAATTTTTAACACTAACTTTATTTATTATGACACTGTTATACACGGTTTTTGTTTCAATGCAAAATAATCACAAAAAATGTAAATAATCTCATAAAACATCAAATTTCAAACCAAATAATCAACATATATTTATTTGAGTTTTCAATTAATTGTTTTCCATGATTTATAGACGTTGCAAACGCAGCGCAAATGATGTATTTGAGTGTCTCTCGATAAATGACGTCCCACCTGCGCCCTCACAATCCAATCATTACATGGAATGGGGGGCGGGGGGAGTTTTCAGCCTGTGCTGTAAGCAGACGCGGATGAAGCGCGAGTGATTTACATGTGAAGTCATAGCAAAGATGAGATCAAGGTTATTATAGTTAACGAAAACGAACGAAAAAACGAAAACTAAAATGTAAAATAACTGTCGTTAACTGAAATAAAAATAAAACCGAGAGTTTTTAAAAAATTAGAACTGACTGAAACTGTATTGTGTGCACACAAAACTAACTCAAACTAACTAAAATTATAGCTAAAACTTCCTTCGTTTTCGTCTTTGTAAATGTATTTAATACCTAATCTTACTGTGAGCCGTTTAGAAGTAAATCTAATTCGCGCTGCAGGTGTTTGACCCTTTCTCCTCTAGTCAGTCCTCGCTGTTGCTCCCGCGACAAAAACAACGAGTGCACATGACAGCAGCACGGTGACAGCATTACAGGCACTTACAACTATTACTCTAACACATCTGTGCCCAATGATGGGTTTTATTCTGTATCGCGATCGCAAACAAATCTTTTTCACCGGATCTTCTAAGTGAACCGGTTGAACTAGTTCACTAAAACGAACTGAATCATTTGAAATGATTTGAGTCTCCAGTAAACACTTATCCACAAACTACTTACTTTTTAACAAGCCTAATAATTACCCCGCTCTGACTCAAAATAACCCAATATACACTCTCATTCAGTTATTAGAACAGTAACGTTACACTGAGATCAAATTTGAGAAGCGGTGAACCGATAATACATGCGTGATTCAGTGAACCGAACACAAGCAGCACATGACAGCCTGCTGTGACTGAACTAAACTTGAACAACAGCAGCGCGGGTAAACCGAGAGCTTAATGAGAGGATCTGGAGAAAAAATGAGAGTTTATTTCATAACAGAAAATCATAATGGAGTTTAAATAAGTGAATCATGATGCAGTTGGGTTGCAAAACTTTACTGTTTTTTCAGATCATGGTGATGCTTTACTGACTGAAATGACTATTGCTGACTACATCATTTTGGTATGTTGAGTCCAAACATCCGCGTTAAATATCTGAACTTCCCATCACTACTGAGTGTCTAACCTCAGAGCAGCCTTGCTCACATGTTGTACTTAAGGCTGCTGTCTTGTGGGCTATTGTATTTGAATTTGAGGATGGGCAGATGGTATTAAATTATTATTATTATTATTATTATTAATATTATACAATTATCATTCTAAATAAATAACAGAAATCAATCCTAAATGTAACTGGAAAAAATGTAGACACAACTGGAGAGATATGCTAAGATCTCTTAAGAAATCTTTTGCTTGAATATTAAAGACAATTAGAATACAAAAAATATATTTAATGTAATTATCTGTTGTCTTAGACCCGACTCATGGCTGAGAATTAATATTATTAAGTCTTACCTCCCTGATTCATCATCTCTCCTTTCTGCTTCATAGCCATATAGTCAAAATAAGATCATCATTATATTATAACTTTAGTTTTGTTGACTTGCAAAGCTCGCTGCGTGCCGACACCTCAGCATTAAAGTTACTCTGGTTTCATAGTACATAAACGGCATGTATTTTATCGGCGTGCATGTAGGCTACACCGGGAAATTAGCAGCGCGTGAGGTGCGCGGGAATGGTTTTCTGCACGCATGCATGCGTCAGTTTGCTTTCACCACCTTTGTTTCGGTTGCACATAGACAATACTTGCATCTCTCTAAACCCGGATCTTTTATTGTGGTGCAAAGTAAATGAGTCTCGATATGCAAGGCTAATCCCCCTTGCCCATTGGTACCTGGCTGTTCCTGCAACTTCTCTGCCTGCTGAGCGCGTTTTTTCCTCCGCCGGTCTAATTGTAAATAAACTTCGCACTCGGCTTTCGTCGGAGTATGTAGACCGACTGATCTTTTTGAATAAAAATATGTAGTCCTTCCTTGTGTTAAGTTTTATTAGCCATGCATGGTAAAATATTCAGGCTGTTTTTGTATTAAGTTTAAGCAGCATAGTTAAATTAGGCCGGCTTTGTTTTATTTACCTCCACCGACTGGTCATTTTGAAAGAAATGTTATTTTACCTAATCTTTAAGTTTTATAGATGGTAAAAAATATTCAGGCTATTTTTATTTTAAGTTTACGCAGCCAAATTATTCTATAATTTTAGTTAGGCTATGTGCTACTTAACAGCCGTTTGGTTACGTTTTGGTGAAACTTTATATTTGTGAACCTTTTACAATTAAAAAAGCTAGTACTCCCCAAAAAGAGTGTCGAGACACGGCGCGCACATGACAGCGGAAAGTATCACACACCAGACGCGCACATTCGCATGGTATGAATAAAATGAAACTATTCAGATGGCTCTCTGTGGCGCAGCAGAAATATGAACAGTGTCATGAGTCGTGCTGGGCACCGCTGTGTACGTTTAGAATTTTGAAATGCGCTGCGTGGCGTGGCGCTTCTGGTGTGTGACCCCCTATAGATCTGCTCTCAGGTCTTGTCTAGACTGCAACTCCTTGCAGCCATAACCAATCAAATATCAAACTACCGCCCAAATACCAGCATAACCAATCAGAACGATTGAAAGTAATTTAATTTTAGAGCCAATCGATCATCGATTTCATGCTCGATCGTCGCTGATGCGTTCGATTAATCGAATAATTGTGCACATCCCTACTACAAAGCTAATTTGGTGTACTGAACGATTGATCACATTGTATGTTAATACGTGTGAAACATAGTAAGATTATAAGAAACTTAAACATTTCTGTATCAGCTTACACCCAGAATGCCTATGCACCCCGCCTTAGAACAAAGACTATAAAAACGTGCCTCCGGGAAATTAAACTTCTCATTGGTCAACTCGGCTCCGGAGGGTGGGTACAAAACCATCCTTATAAAAGCTTGTGACTTAAGGCCGCCCCCAGGAGAGACTAGAAGACCAGAGACAGACTAGAACCCAGACCAGGACTCTCGGGAGCAGGCGGGAACAGCCTCAGACATTCCCATCTCCGATACCTTTCTTTCTTTTGTCATAGAGAGTCTAGTTAAGTTTAGTGTGTCGTGAAACCGAAAACAGTTTTGCCGCCTCAACTTGAAAATCCAGACTCCAGCCCTCTCCAAGCCTCGCGAGGACAAAGAACTGACGACCAGCTAGCCATGTGCTCATGAGAGGGAGCTCTATAAATTAACATACAGATGAATTGAATAGAATTGGGCCGTACTGGAGCTGCATGACACTATGAAAAAATGCATTTAGTCAGTGTGCTTGTGTGTGTGTGTGTTTGTGCTGTCAGACCTGCGGAGCTGAATCCGCCGCCGGTGATGCCCAGCTGTGTGAGTGTGCCGGTCAGGCTGCCGGTACTGCCGTTACCGGTGCTCAGACACGGGTGCGAGAGCTCGTCCGGATCCAGCGGTGTCGGCAGAGGCGACGGAAAGTGCAAACTGGTCAAATCCGGCAGAGACCCGCCGCTGTTCAACACCATGGAGCCGTGAGGAGCACCGCCATGCTGGTCTGGAGAGGGAAACACACTGACAACACACAGAGAGAGAGAGATAATGTCACACACTGATCCCAGAACAGAGGAGTGCAGCAATGCAGATACACACAGAGAAGAGTTATTAGACCACTGCATACAGTTTCAACACAAAACCATTAACACATTATCTACACACACACACACACGCACACACACACACAGCACTGCAGTAGAGAAACACACAGCACAAACCCCTCGTAAAGGAAACACAGCTGCCAATAAAGCCCTTTAGGCGAGTGTGTGTGATTTATATGTGTGTGGATGAAGCTGAGCTCAGGGTTTGCTCATCAACATATCACACATAAACCTGTCAGAGCGGCTGAAGATCTCGAACACACTCATTACAATGATCTGCGCACAAAACACACACTTTAACTCCACACACTTTACCGTTCCTAAGGTGTGTGTGTGTGTAAGATTTTTATTTACATTTTTTTTCAGCTTTTTAGGAAAACAGTATCTCCAGCAGAATAAAAATATCTGTTTATATGCTGTTTTAAATTGTCTGGAAATCTGTGTTTTTGAAGCTAATGAAGACAGCAGCCTGACATGTTTACTGCTCCAAAATATTTCAAATGTTTCTCAAAATAAAATATATTGTGTTTAAAGGGGGAAAAGTTTTTTCAGCGTGTCCACAAGGTCTAAAAATGTCTTAAATTTCAAAAACTAAATTTAAGGCCTTAAAAAAAATCACTGAAATATGCTGTTGTGGGTCTTAAATACTTTTAAACAGGTCATAACTTTCACTTATTGTCCCTGTACAGCTATAGCCAATCAGTACAACCAACAAACCCATCTAAAAACGTTTAACAAAATGTTAATTTATTAACTATTCAGCAATATGGTTTAATTGTCTTCCTTATATCCTTACAATAACATCTGTTTAAAAGTTCTCCATGTTTGCATGGATAAATGTATGTTGTGCATATATGCTACATTGCATTTGTGAAAAATATTCTGTTTTGTTTTGATTTTGAGAAGACTTTTAGATTAGTATCTCAATGTGAGAGTTGATTAAATAAACACCAAAAAATGTGTTTTTTAGATAGCATTTTGAAATAATCGAGAAGTTAAAGCTGTAGTTACCCTCAAAATAAATATTAACCTTGATTTAGATAATATTTTATTGAACATTAGGAAACAAAATTACATTTTAAAAATTTAATTTATGTTGTGCACAAATTTTGTTTATTATAGCTTTTAGAACTTGTCTTTTTTTTAAATAAAGGTTGTGCTAATAAAAATATATGTATATAACTAGAGTTTGCTTGTTTTGACACTGTTTAAAGGGCACCTATGGTGAAAAATCTACTTTTCAAGCTGTTTGGACAGCCATATAGTTGAAGTCAGAATTATTAGCCTCCTTTTAAAGTTTTGTCTTTTTTAAATATTTCATAAATGATGTTTAACAGAGCAAGGAAATTTTCACAGTATGTCTGATAATATTTTTTCTTCTTAATAAAGTCTTATTTGTTTTATTTCGGCTAGAATAAAAGCAGTTTTTAATTTTTTAAACACCATTTTAAGGTCAATATTATTAGCCCCTTTAAGCTTTATTTTTTTCTGATAGTCTCCAGAACAAACCATCATTATACAATAACTTGCCTAATTCCCCTAACCTGCCTAGTTACCCTAATTACCCTAGTTAAGCCTTTAAATGTCACTTTAAGCTGTATAGAAGTGTCTTGAAGAATATCTAGTCTAATATTATTTACTGTCATCATGACAAAGAGAAAATAAATCAGTTATTAGAGATGAGTTATTAAACTATTATGATTAGAAATGTGCTGAAGAAATCTGCTCTCTGATAAACAGAAATTGGGGAAAAAATAAACAGGGGGGCAAATAATTCTGACTTCAACTGTATGTGCAGGTATAGTGTATAGAGCGTCATATTGGGGTGATATAAACACACCCAGTCCTTTTTTTTAATTTAACAACATAAAAACGGTGGACCAATTGGATCGGTTTTGAGACCGACCGCAACTTGAAGTAGGAGTGTGGTCCCCCCGCCCACCGAATTGATTGACAGCTGCGTATTAACATGTCTCTGTAGTAAAGTGTATAATCATACCAACAAGACAGGACGTGCGCAAAGCAACCGGGAATAAAAGGTCTGTTCAGTTCGCTAGGATCATCAATCATCATCAAATGTGATCAAGAGTGAGTTTTACAAGTTTAAAATCTTTTAAAACAGTGCATGTGTGTGATGAATTACAGTGATTTACTTCTGCTTTACTTCATCAGCACAGCCGCGTGTCAGAACAATTATACAAGACGCTTCAATCCCGGTTTGTGGACGTTAAATCAGGTTTATTGTGCACATTAACGTAACAGATATCCATACAGCAGTGGAGATTAACCTGTATCCTGTCACATTTGCGTGCAAAAAGAGTGCAAAGCTAAACGCACGCGCTGTCTGTGTGTGTGCATGTTTGCACGTGTGTGTGTGTATCTGTGTGTGTGTGTGTGAACTTTGTAACGACATTGTGTGTGACTCATCGTTGCAACTCCACAACAAATGCATCAAATAATCATTGGTAAAGGTCTTACTGTAGTATTTCTCACAAACGTTAGGCAAGATCTGCTTCCTTTATGTCTGTCTGTTGTCTGACGCAGCCGAGGGCGGAGACTGAGCCACGCTGACTAGCACATGGGAACGGTGGGTGTGAAGGACTAGCCTTAAAGGCACAGTACACAAAAACCGCTACCTGATGCTAAGAGCTATAAAATAGAAACTTATGAAAGCTCTAATAAATAATCTGATGAGTGTTTTGAGCTCAAACTTTACAGACACATTCTGGAGACACAAAAGACTTATATTAAATCTGGAAAATGGGGTAACCTAGCTGCCCTTTAAAATATGTGGCTAAGTAATAGCTGGATTTTAATTTGAATTGGGCAAGTTAAAAAGTCCCACTGGCTATTACAGAAAATTATTAGCGTTTTGCTCTGTGATAGTCTGAAATTTCATTGATAGTGCTCTAAAAAAGGTCTTAAAAAGTCTTCAATTTTGGTTATCATACCGTCAGAATCTTATACCGGCCCATGCCTGTGTGTGTGTGTGTGTGTGTGTGTGTGTGTACTGCACAGTTTAAAAATGTTACATAGCTTAAAAATAGACAATACACTCGAATGCACCAGTAGATAAGTAGATCAAGTGAACATTTTCAGTTTCTGACCATCAGTGGTGATGTTAATCAGAGTAATGGATACACACACACACACACACACACACACTCTAACATACACATATTCACAGATACACAATCATACATATACACAGACTCTAACTCTCATACACACGCTCTAACACACTCTCACAAACACTTCAAAACACTCTCTCACACACTAACAGTCACACATATACACACGCTCAAACATAAACACACACTGACTATCAGGGGCGGACTGGGAACGCATTTTCTACCGGGCCAAAGTGCCTGTCATTCAGGCCACTTCTGAAGCGATCTTAAGTTGGTTGCACACACCTCCGCCTGTCGAGCCTCCTCTCCTCGCGCGCGCTCGCTCGCTCGCTCGCTCTCTCTCTCTCTCTCTCTCACTGTCACGCGCCCGTCTCGCAGCTCGCGCCCCCCCTGACAATTGGGTCCTGGGTGATCCTATTGGTTCACTGGAGTTGTATTAGGTATAGTTTGTAGCGCCTGATTATTATATATATATATATGTATTGTTACATGTAAATACTGTCGTAGATTTTTGACTTTTCTCTTAATGAATCAAACTCAGTCTGGAGGTTATGAATATCAGAAGAATATACTTTATTGGAATATTTTCCAAAAAAGCAGAGGCAGCCTGGAGCAGACCCATCTCAGCCTCTCCCCAGGACAAATCCAATCTCCCTCACATTTGCTGTACCCTTTATCCTTGCTTCCTCCCACCTTTGTGTTTTCACAGCTGTTTACTGGTTCAACAGGTCTCTCCCCGCTCCTACTACTTTACGACCCCTATTTAAAGCCCCCTCTTCTTGTTGGCCCTTATAATGTACAAATCTAATATATTCATCACTGTTTTTATGCATACAGTTCACATTTGGTAATCATGACAGCATCTATGTTTCAAACATTTAAACTGGACTCTTCTCTCCCATACAGTATGTATCTTTTCAAACATACATGACAATTTCAACATATGTTGCATACATTTCATGCTTTTCTGACACAGATGGTTCTGCCTTGTATCCCCAAGTCCTCTTCATGCTCTTTTATGACCCCTTTACCTTAACCTATCACCTGTTTCCAAAGACATATAATGGCAGATGCATAGGGCCCTTCACTCACCCAATTGAATGTGTCTTAACATAGATTTAGAAAATAAAAATCTACTTCAATACATAAAAACATCAAAAAGGCATCATTAAATGTTTAGAACCGTTTCAATTATTTTAACTATGCATGTCTTTAACTTGTACTTACCAATAATAATGTTATTAATATGATAAGTGTTGTTAAAAAATGTTACTTATATGATAAGTGTTAAAATAATGTTACTTATAATATGATAAGTCTTGTTAAAATAATGTTGCTAATATGATAAGTGTTGTTAAAATCTCAAGACTGAGAATAGACTATAAAAAGCACTTTTGATCAGGCATTAAATGCAGACGACCTAAGCGGGGTCCTAAGCGGACTCGATTGCAGGGGGGACCCGATTTCTCATGACACCGGCGCGGGAGGGAGAGACAGACGGCTGCGGGGACGCGAACAACAGCACGACACGCGCGTGAAAACATGAGCGAAGCTGGCTGGCTGACTGCGGTTGCCTTGGCAGCGGGGCTGTTGTTGCTCTAGCGGGGAGGGTGTTGATTGCGGCAGGCCAGATTGACCGTCAGGCCACCGGGAAATGTCCCGGTGCTCCCAATGGCCAGTCCGCCCCTGCTGACTATCACACACACACACACACACACTCAAAACACTCTAAAGCACACACACTCACTTATATACACCCTCTAAGCTCTAACACACTCACTAACACTTTCTGAGAGTGTGTGTTAGAGTGTCTACGTATGTGTGTGCTTGTGACACTCTCACACACATACAAACACGTTCACACATATATGCACACACACACACGCTCTCACACACATATAAACATACAAATATATTTACATATACACACACCAACATGCTCTCACACACAGTGATGGATACACACAGACAGACAGACACACACACACACACTGAACAGAGGAGTGAATGATTGACAGTTGTGCGTGGAGGCGTCTGATTGGTCGGCTGAACTCACGTGATTCCAGGCACCTCACAGGACTTTGGTCTTGCTGTGAGCAGCGGCAGCTGAAGAGAAGAGCAAACCAGTCAAAACACACACACACACACACACACACACACACACTCACACACCTGACGATCTATACTGAAGCATGTACATTAATTCTGCAGGTTGATCCAGATCTATGCTTACACTCCCTCACACACACACACACACAAATAAATAATGCTTATGCAGCACCTTTCTGGAGTCCCAGGGCTTGAGGAGGCGTCCGTCATCCGGGCTGTTCTCCTCGATAGGAGGAACCGGGTATGAGAACACTGGAGGAGGAGAACACAAGCACGTCAAACACACACACATAACACACAAATATATAACACACACACAAACAAACAAACACACATGCACTAGGGCTGTGACGGTGACAATTTTTTACCACCTCGTTGGGAAATCACCAACAATCGCCGGTGTTGCGGTGGTGGTGGGGGGTTGGGTCAATTATGCTGTAAAATAATCCGTGACAGAAGTTGACTCAAAAGTGAATGATCTTTCTGTCATTAATTACTAACACTCTCGTCAATCCTACTTTCAGAACACAAATTTATTTTATAATGTGAAGAAGCAATTAAATGATGAATATTGTGAAATTAAAGCAATAGCTCAGAGATCTGGTCCTGCGTCAGGTCAGGGTGGCCAGTATAAATGCGCACGCAGCGGTGGAGGCCCACTCTAAACTCACACGGCAGAAAACTGGACTAGTGGATAACATGAAGGCGCGCGGCCTAATTCATTTCATGTTTTGGTTAATTAGTTCAGGTAGACAGGCTCTTTGTTTTGCTACACTAATGCCTTAAATGTAACCAAGTAACACGTTTAGCTACTATTTTTAAAATGACATTAAATTGTAACTTTTAACTTTTTCCTAACGCTGATATTGGTGTGGTAATGAAGCGTGATGACTCGGTTATGATTTATTTAGTGGGTTAGCCTGCATGTGTGGGCAGAGTTTGACATATTTACCTTAAACTTTAAACATTTATGTTAATTGAAACAAAACAGAAAGAAATAAGAGAATAAAATATAATTTAAAGCACTCGTTTGGTGCTGAAGCCATGATCCGTCTGCATTAATGTAAACAGTATCGTTGCATAACCTTCATTGATAAAATCAGTAATAGTGAAACTGCATATTATTATTACTATTAAAAGTATATTACTGCCTCGAGTCAGTAACTTCATGCAAAGTAAAAAATAAGTGAATAAATAGCCTAAATGAAAGGAACAAGAGGGACCAAAATCAGCCAACAGGTCTAGTGCCCCCCTATGGGATTAAAATGCCCCCTCATTAATGACATCCTGGCGCCGGGCCTGCTATAGCGATACTTTATTGTTTGAGAAGAAACAAAAGTGGAAACTGTGGATGAAAACCTGGCTGAGGAGACGGCGATAACATGAATGATCTGTTCTTCATTGAGAAAAGATCGCAGACACGACAGCGTGATGGCATTTATCATGTAATGCAGTTTGTGTTTATGATCATTAATATTAATAACATATTAATAACTCCTCTCGCTTTAGACTTTACGCTTTAGAGCTTGTTCTTGTCGGCGCAATATAGGTTTATTGCGTGTACAAATAAGATTATGAAGAATGATTAATGATTATGCTTTTCCTTTATTGCATCCTTTCCGTACGGTGTTGTATTTATTCATTTATTAAATAAATAATTTATATAGATTGTCCTCGCCATTTTAAATTACTGGCAAAATGTTCCTCCTGTACCACCAACAAATTACGCCTCTCTATGTGTACCCAAGTAGTCTACCTACGTTAATTTACATTTTATGTAAAAATTAAGAAATAACAAAGACCAACGAATTATGCTAAAATATCCGTACAAACGTATGTGTTTATTGTTTAACTTTCAATAATGAAACAACACAATACAGCCTATAATAATGTAGTTAAATATTAAATAACTTTAGCTGCTTGTATCAGTATAATAATAATAATTAAACGTTACATTTAATGACTTCACAAATAGCCTAAAATGACACTTTACTAATCAATAATAATATAAATAGTAACTAATAATATTAAGAAGAAGAACAAAAAATATTAGCCTATTAGTAACAATATAAGTCAGATGTTCAAAAGAAACTAGAAAAAACTAACATGTTGACTTTGTCCGGTTTGAGAGAAGACCTCATTGTGGTTATAAAGTTTCCAGCAGCACCGAATACACGTTCAGAAGGTGTGTTTGTAGCGCAAATGCAGATACTTTTTCGCAACCGTGGCCAGGAGAGGGTATCTTGCTTCATTGTTCCACCGCTAGCATTTCTCGGAAAGCAGGTTTCTCTAGACTGCAGAGCGGCGCGTTCTCAACTAACGTTAACATTTATGTTGCTCGTCATTTTTTCATCAGCGTTTTCAATTTATCACTTTCTCTTTTGTATTTGGCCATTTTTGAAAAGGCCTGTGTGATACCTGGCTGACTAGCTGGGCGTTTGCGTTCAGAAAACATGAGTTGATTATGCGTGGCTGGGTGACATGACCGGAGACGGCTCTAGAGATTTGACGTGTTTGCCCATTTAACACTTATTTTTTTTAAACAAGCCCTACAAACAGCTTCATCCTAATGTGTTCTCGTTCTCGTTCGCCACGAATCCAAAATGTTCCCAGATTGGCGATGTAACGTTAGGTTTTCCAACGAGGTTAAACTTGATCTTGCTGAATCACGCCTAACATTATATTCTAACAGAAATGTAATACTTGACAACACAATGGAAATGTGTGTTTTAGAGTGTGTAACGTCACATACTAACACCGGTGGCAACAGACATCCGTGTTGGCAACTGACCACCGCGGTGACCGTCACAGCCCTAACATGCACACACACATAAACAAATATATAACACACACACACACAAAGTCATACACCATACTGTCACACACATACTTGCATGCACAAACTAAACACACAGACTCACACTGACCGGCGCGGCGGCTCTGTGCACCGAACATCTCTGCAGAAGGAGGATTCATCACACTGGTGTGCAGCGCAGAGTCGGAGTTCGTCCTGCAGACACACACACAGGCACACGGGCACACACACAGGTTACAATCCACATCCAAACACAGCACACGGTCATCAGTGCACAAACCACTGATTCTGGTGTACGGCAGCTTTTCCAAATCCTTATCAAGATAAAAACGCATAATAATAAAGACTTTATATATAGATTTTAAATAAATAAA
>LR812534.1:72756403-72763903 GCA_903798195.1 Danio kyathit
TCCAAACAGAGATTTCTGATGACCTTAATCCGACTAAAGTCATGACTGAACTAAAGAGAAACGGAATTAAGACGTGTGGAGTATGCAGATATTAGTGGCATTATAGAAGTAAACACTGCGGTCTTTAGGACCTTTCGCCATATTTTCCGACAAGATCCACATGCAGCTGTCAGTAAAGGACCGCACACACACACACAAACACACACACACACACACACACCGTGAAATGCGGAAGTTTTTTTTCTTCTCATTTGCTGTGCATTATTAAATTCCATAACACTCTCACCTTTACTCCTTATTTGCGTCTAATACCCCAGTTTGTCACGAAAGCATGAATGAAATGTTCATGAGTTAAAGTGAAACTGCTGAACTGCAGTTAGAGTCAGGCATCCTGCTGATTTGATTCAAAGGGCACTCTTTTGTCAGACGGCTCACAGGTCAGGTATACATCCGCGCTAATATATCAAGGTGAAAGTCACCATAGCTTGCGTAAAATAGACCCAGCTCCCAACCCAACTTTGAGAATAGATTAACGGCCATATTTTTTTATCGAGCGATAAGAGTCTCGCGTTAACGCGCAACGGCCCACCACTAGTAAATATGCATAATTAAAATAATTAAATAAATAAATAAAATAAACAAATACTTCTTTAAAGATGCAGTGTGTAAGTTTGACATCCAGTGGTTGAACTAGGTATTGCACTCCTGGATCAAAACACACGCAGGTTATTTTCCATATTAAAAGGAGTTTTTGTCCTAACCAACACCTCGAATTGACATATTACAAAAGATTTCTCACAGGTGAACAACAGAAAACTGTCAGGTACAGTTCAGGTGCTTTATTCAGTGTTAAATGCTAATAATGAGTTTGACATGACATTTATTGCCATATACTGAAAGCAGCAGCAGATAGTTCAGCTCAGATCTGGAGAGTAAAGTAAACCGTCTGAAACTGAACTCTAGAACTGAGAGTCAGAGCAAACCAACACATATCAGTGATTCAGCATCTACATTTAATCACGTTAAAGAGCTTTAATATGTGTTCATTAGATTATAAACCTCACCATTGTGCTGGAGTGCAGTGAGTGCACTATTCTGTGCTTCTGAATGGCTGGATTTACATTTCTGTTGTGTTTCGTCTGCTGCAAACAGCCCGACTGCTCATCACTGTGCATCTCGTCACGTAGTGTGTTGTTAGGACACAGGGTTACAGAGTAACCTGCTCACCTAATGTTTACGCTCATAATATTTATATTATTTGCTCATTAATAACCTCATGTGGAACTGAATCTGCGGCTCATTTCAGAGTCTGCTACTGTCCACCAGAGGTCGCATTTCATTTATGGACGCATGCTTTGAGAGTCTTCCTGACTGATTGAATGAATGAAATACGCTGTTTTCCACCATCTGGCAACCCGGGGTGCTGAAATATAATTGGCTAAACTGAAATTGGGTGGGTTAAATGACCAAAACAAAGACAGCTGTTCCGGCATGTAACACACATGTTCACAGCAGAATATCTGACTTCAGCAGTGTTTCTCAGATGATCAAGGATGTTCACTGAGCATGATCTGAAATATCTGCACACATATGATGGAGTTTTAAAGTCTAAAACTCGCATACAGCACCTTTAAATAGTTAATTAAAAGTATTAAACCATAAATATGCATAATTAAAATAAATAAACAAATACTTCTTTAAAGTCAAAGTGATTTTTTCATCAAACACTAGCTAAAAAAAAGTACAAAAAAGTCTAATAAAAATATATATTTTTTTTATAAAACTAAATTTTGTTTTATTTCCCAGTGATGGGTTGCAGCTGGAAGGGCATCCGCTGCGTAAAACATGTGCTGGATAAGTTGGCGGTTCATTCCACTGTGGTGACCCCGGATTAATAAAGGGACTAAGCCAAAAAGAAAATGAATGAATGAATTTTGTTTTACTGATATGCTGAAATATGTGCTAAAGTCTCATATTATTATTATTAAAATGATCAAACACATTTTCTAAAATAAAAACATGATCAAATACACAACACATAAAGCATCTATTATACTGTAATAACACACGGCTGACGGCAAAACATGCTTCAGAGCATCAGCCAATCACCACTCAGCACTAGAGACGCACACGCACAGAGTCAACCACACCTGAACATCTGATCTGACAGCACTGACTGGGTGTGTGACTGACAAGAGGAATCCAGGAGGAGACGTCTTCACACACACACACACACACACACACACACACACACACACACACACACACACACACACACACACACACACACAATCATCTTCACCACCTCTGGCAAGTACACACCTATTCTCACACACAAACACACACTACTGTCGCAGCAGTGAGATATCAGGCTGAACGTCATCATACACACAGCATCACATACACATGTACACACTACTGTCGCATCAGTGTGACATCATATCATCAGACACACACACACACACACACACACACACACACACACACACACACACACACACACACACACTATCACGACCTCTGGCAGGTACACAGCTATTTACACACACACACTACTGTCGCATCACTTCATGACACACACCTTCATCTTCACCACCTCTGGCAGGAACATACCTATTCTCTCTCTTTCTCACACACACACACACTCCTGCTCATGTCCAGGTGATGATGCTGATCTACAACACCAATACTGACCCCAGATCAGAACAAAAACAAATAATTTACATAATGATGAATTACTGTTCATTCAATAAACAATCACATCCAAAGTAACACACACACACACACACACACACACACTCATGAACTGTGAACATTGTCCACCCTTGATCGTCATTAGCTTTAATCAGTCTTTATTTTCATCTTAAACATTCATTATATTGTGTATTTTTTATGATCTAGGTTTTACTTTATTTATGATTATACGCTTTATTTTGATTCGTTTATTAAATAGTAATTAACACACTATATCTCACATTAAAACATTACAAGGGGAAAAAAAGCTCATTAAGATGAAATAAACAAAAGTCTATATAAAATGCTTAAGATAAAAGCAAATTAAAGTTAAAAAGCAAAATAAAAACCGCACTAAAGGTTAATTAACGCAATTGAATTATTTAAAAATGTACATAAAAATAAGTATAATAAAACACATTAAAAACTTATAATAAACAAGTAAAGATTATCATCCGTGTCATCAGGACTGCTCAGTGCTAGTGATGGTCAAGGTGGTCAATCTGACACACACACACACACACACACACACACACACACACACACACACACACAGGTAAACTCCTCCAGTGTTTTCTGTTAAATTAATCCTCCGTCAGACTGAAGCGACGTTTTCACAAGTGATGTTTCAGAAGGACACACTGATAATAAAGTGATGATAACTGGAAAATATGATGACATATGATGTGTGGAGTGTGTGTGAGGAGCTCATGCTAATCTGCTGCTAACCGCTTCCGGTCGGACAGAAACGTCAAACTCACACACGCATTAAACGCGCTTGTACAGTCGTTTATGGTCACGGTGGCTCTGACAACATCAGTCATTTAACTGAAGCTAGTTTAACGCCTTTTGTTTACCGAGTCTTCACAATATTCGCGTTATTATCATTAGCTTCCGTTAGCTTGTCGGCTACTACCTGCTGGCGCGCGCTCCTGTCAACCGCCGCGCGCGTTCACGAGCAGAGAGAGAAAAACAGAGATTTGACGGTTTTCCGCGGGAACCGGGCCCGTTACCCGTGTGGAGGTGAGATCCATCATGACCTCCTGGAACGCCGCCGTCTCCTCCGCCTGTCTCTGCGCGTGCATCGCGATCTTCTCGCTGAACTTTCGTGGGTTTGAGGCGCCGGGCGCGGGAACTGAGGCGCCGTGATTCGGTCCCGGAGTCGGTCCACAAGCGGAGGACATGATGAGGATCCCGAACACACACACACACACACACACACACAGACCCAAAGCACCGGAGAACTGACACACACACTGACGGAGACACACTGACACACACGAGCCCTCTAGGGGCACTAGGGAGACTTACACACATACACACACATATACACACACACATACACACACACTGTAAACATGCACATCATACATTCATTGTAAGCTGCTGTAAACACAGAGACACACACACACACACACACACACACACACAAACATATCAATGAGACTTATTTACACACACACACACATCTTACACTCAAACTGCTGTAAACACACACACACACACACACACACACTGTAAACATGCACATCATACATTCATTGTAAGCTCCTGTAAACACAGAGAGAGAGACACACACACACACACACACACAAACATACACATACCAATGAGACTTATTTACACACACACACACACACACACACACACACACATCTTACACTCAAACTGCTGTACACACACACACACACACACACACACACACACACACACACACACACACACACACTAATGAGACTTTTACTACACACACACTCACTGTAAACACAAAAACACTCACCAACATTCCAGCTAGATGTAAACACATCACACACACTGTGAACACACCCCGACATACACACACACACACTAACAACACACACGCACTCATCCCCCTCTCGAGCCGCTTCTGGCTACAAAATTTACTTTTTTTTTTAAAGAAACCTTTTTTTTTGCATTACATAAATAAAGAGAGGTGACACGGTGGCTCAGTGGTTAGCACTGTCGTCTCACAGCACTCAGGTCGCTTGAGTCTCAGCTGGGTCAGTTGGTGTTTCTGTGTGGAGTTTGCATGTTCTCCCCGTGTTGGTGTGGGTTTCCTCCGGGTGCTCCGGTTTCCCCCACAGTCCAAACACATGCGCTATAGGGGAACTGATCAACTAAACTGGCCGTAGTGTATGAGTGTGTGTGTGAATGTGTGTATGGGTGTTTTCCCAATGGGTTGCAGCTGGAAGGGCATCCACTGTGTAACACATATGCTGGAATAGTTGGCGGTTCATTCCACCGTGGTGACCCGTAATGAAAAAGGGACTAAGCTGAAGGAAAATGAGTGAATGAATTTTCTACAGTAATGTTTCTTTACTTAATACTAGGCCCCCACAGAATCTGCGCGCACATCTCCTCAGATTTTTAGCCCATCATTGAGTCTATTTATTTACTTGTGTAAAAGTGTACGTTTTTATTTATTCAGTTTTTAAATTAATTTCTGTAATAATATTGTGAATTAATAATAGTAATATTAAAATGATAAGATTTATTTACAATACAGTTGTATAATAAAGTCATATTTTGTCTTTTAGTAAAGATATATTATACAAGACACTTGCTTTGTTTAACAAGTGGATCTAGTTGGATTTGCATTGTAAACATTCATTTATTCATTCATTTTCTTTTCGGAATGAACCGCCAACTATTCCAGCACATGTTCTATGCAGCGGATGCCCTTCCAGATGCAACCCATCACTGGGAAACATCCATACACACTCATTCACACACATACACTATGGGCAATTTAGCCTACCCAATTCCCTATAGCGCATGTGTTTGGACTGTGGGGGAAACCGGAGCACCCGGAGGAAACCCACACCAAGACAGGGAGAACATGCAAACTCCACACAGAAACACCAACTGACCCAGCCGAGACTCAAACCAGCGACCTTCTTGCTGTGAGGCGACAGCACTACCTACTGCGCCACTCAATAAAAGTTTAAAAAAAAATTTATTTATTTTTTTTTAAAGTTTTTAGTTATGATACTCCCAAAATCATTCCGCATAAATCCGCAGATTTTTTTGAAAATTCTCAGCAGAAATAGCAAAGAATTTCCGCAGATTCTGTCTGGGCCAGTCTTGTAATGTGTTACCCCATTAATTTAGCATAAAATAAAACATGTAGTTTTAGCATTCTCTTATAAACTCTCATGCTGACTCAAATGATTGTTTTCGGCACTGCTTGTTTGTTTTGAGGCCAGATTTTAAAAATAGTTGAAATAATAATATGAATAATTTAAAGTAAATACTGTAGTGTTTTTACAGTAAGCGCCACCTACTGGCAGAGAATGAATAAGCATTTTTTCAGCCTGATAACTGTTTCCTTTTTTTTCACAGAGCTAAATTTATATATTCATAATAAACACACACACACACACACATATTATGTAAATACAAAACTTTATTTTGTAGACAATTACAGCACTAATGTAAAGACTTGACTTGACTGCTCTGCTTCTTGGCCTTTATTATTGTGATTATAATCAAATGCATGTATGCTTTATATATTTGCATTTTTACAGATTGTAAACTGGAAGAGAAGCAAACTTGATTTAGTTTAGTCAAGATGCTAACAAACGTTGACAGCCTGAGACAATCGTTCAGTGTAGTAATAAGAAAAACAAGACGTTCAAAGCCATGAAACAACTTAATCATTTCCTTCACAGAATAATTCACTGTTTTGAAGCGTTCAAAATGGCACATGCTAGTGACACCTGCTGGTCAAACCTGTGTAAATGCAGTAAAAACTCATGCAATAAAACAGGCTTTTTTCAAACAGATATTGGAACATTAAATTATATAAATGCACTAAGCTTCTCATCTAATATCGTTCAAAATGAATGCCTGCATAACATGTGTTCTTTTATACAATTATACAAGGCTTATATACTGTTTGTTCCATGATGGATTCTCAAATTTTTTTGATGTTACAATAAGATCCAAATCCCAGAGCAACATGACGTAGGAGTGTGGTTTCCCCGCCCACTGAATTGATTGACAGGAGTTTATTAACATGTCTGCATAGTAACATGTATAAACATCCACAAAACAGGATTAGCAAAGGAACTGGGATTAAAAGATCTGTTCAGCTCTCTGTGATCAGCTGCAGCTCAGGAATGAATTTAATACATTTAACACAGTTTTAAATCAGTGCATGTGCATAATAAAGACAGTAAAATTACTGTGTAATTCATAACTGCTGCAATCAGCAATGCCGAATAGTTTCAGCAAACGAGTGTGTGTGCTGCGAATATTGTAACAGCATTTGTGTGTGACTCACCATTGCAGAAAGGCTTGAATAAACTCCACAACAAACACATCAAATAACCTTACTGTGGTATTTTAGACTCATAAACTGAATCTGTTTAATCTGTGTCCGTCTGACTGCTGTTTATCTGACGTAACGCAGGAGAAACACACACATGTGGAAATGGTGGGCGGGGAGAACCAGCTCATTTGCATTTAAAGAAACAGGCTATAAAACAGCTACAAAATCCATATTCAGCAGCGTATAATCAATGATCTGATGGGTATTTCGAGCTGAAACTTTACACACATTCTGGAGACACCAAAGACTGATCTTATATCTATAAAAAGAGGTAAAATAGGAGCGTCTTAATTTGTTTATTATATATTTTGCATTGTTTTTTATGCATTTTATAATTGCATATTAAAGTATTTATTTGTATTATATCTTTGTAATAATAACTGCAATTAAACTGAATATTCAATATATAAATA
>LR812534.1:72768903-72806403 GCA_903798195.1 Danio kyathit
CATCATCATTACCATATCTCACCATCACTAACATCATCACCATCATCATTACCACCATCACAACCCTTAACAGCATTACCCAATCACCATCACTAACATCGTCACCATCATTACATTACCATCATCACAATCATCAACATCATTACCATATCACCATAATTACATTACCATCATCACATCATCTTTACCACCATCACAACCCTTAACATCATTACCATATCGCCCTAACTAACATCATCACCATCATTACATCACCATTATCACCATCATCACCACCATAAAATTATCAACATCATTACCATATCTCACCATCACTAACATTATTACCATCATTACATCACCATCATAATCACAATTGTTAACATCGTTACCATATCACCATAATTACATTACCATCATCACATTATCATTACCATAACTCACCATCACTAACATCGTCACCATCATTACATTGCCACCATCACAATCCTTAACATCATTACCATATCACCATCACTAACATAATCACTATCATTACATCACCATCATCACATCATCATTACCATATCACCATCATTACATCAACATCATCACCACCATCACAATCCTTAACCTCATTACCATATCATCATCACCATCATCATTACAACCATCACAATCATTAACATTATTACCATATCTCACATCACTAACATCATCACCATAATCACAATCAATAACATCATTACCATATCACCATAATTACATTACCATCATCACATCATCATTACAACCATCACAATCATCAACATTATTACCATATCTTACATCACTAACATCATCACAATCATTAACATCATTACCATATCACCATCACTTAACATCATCACCATCATCATTACCACCATCATAATCCTTAACACTATTACCATATCTCACATATCACAATCATTAACATCATTACCATATCACCATAATTGAATTACTATCATCACATCATCATTACCACCATCACAAACATCAACATCATTACTATAACTCACCATCACCATCATCACATTATCATTACAACCAACACAATCCTTAACAATATTACCATATCTCACATCACTAACATCATCACCATCATTACATCACCATCATCATCATCACAATCATTAACATTATTACCATATCCCACCATCACTATCATTATATCACCATCATCACATCATCATTACCACCATCACAATCATCAACATCATTACCATATCTCACCATCACTAACATCATCATCATCATCACATCATAACCACCGTCACAATCATCAACATCATTACCATATCTCACCATCACTAACATCGTTACCATCATTACATCACCATCATCATTACCACATCACAATCACTAACATCATCACCATCATCATTACCACCATCACAATCATCAACATCATTACCACATCACCATCACTAACATCATCACCATCATCACATCATCATTACCACCATCACAATCATCAACATCATTACCGTATTTCACCATCACTAACATCATCACCATCATCACATCATTACCACCATCACAATCATCAACATCATGACCATATCCCACCATCACTATCATTATATCACCATCATCACATCATCATTACCACCATCACAATCATCAACATCATTACCATATCTCACCATCACTAACATCATCACCACCATCACATCATCATTACCACCATCACAATCCTTAACACTATTACTATATCTCACATCACTAACATCATCAATATCACAATCATTAACATCATTACTATATCCCTATCACTTACCTCATCCCTATCATCATTACCACATTACAATCACTAACATCATCACCACCATCACATTCATTAACATTGTTATCATGTCACCATAACTAACATCATCACCATCAATACATTATCATCATCACATAATCACAATCATTAACATCATTACCATTACCGTCATCACATTAACATCATCATCACATCATTACCACCATCACTATCATCATCAACACCAGTTCCATATCGCCATCATTAACATTGTCACCATCATAATTGTTACCATGATCACTAACATTAACATACCATTATCGGCCTAACAACATTACCATCATCACCGTCTTTATCAATGCCATCACAATCCTTAGAATCATTACCATATCACCCATCACTAACATCATCACATCACTATCATCATTACCAGCATCACAATCCTTAACATGATTACCATATCACCATCATGCCATCACCATGAACCTCATTACCATCACCATCATTACATCACCACTACTGTTATCTAACATTAACATCGTCATAACACTATCGACCATCATACCATTATCATCACCATCACTATTATTAGGGATATACATCACACCTGAGGAGGCACACGCACCATCATCATCATCATCATCCGAAAAACTCCACAGTAAACTTTACATTAGTTCTTGATGTTCAGGACACTGAAGCAGATCTTAGCTCGTGTCTTCTAGATCGAATTCTGTCCACATTAATCTTCTATAGCGTTACTTCCCAGCCAACGGGTTTTAACCAAAACTTAGCGAAACTAATAATCTCCTGCTGAATTCAGTAACTTACTCCCAGAAGTGGTACAATAACATTCTACACCAGCTGTGCTCGGTTCATGTTTAATAAATCTTGTGAAGCAGATGTTTTGCTGATCTTCTTCCAGGATCTGATTCTGTTCCTGTTTTCGGGAAACCTACGGTGAGTCACCATGTGTTCCGAATCTGAGTCGCGTTAGTGAACGAGTCAGTTGACCGAGACGTTCAGATTGCTGCTTATGCATTTAATTACTTCAAAAGAGTCGGCTCAAACGAGTGAATCACTTGCGAATCGGCTATCAATATAAGTCGCAATGGTCCACAAACTTGCACAAAATACACCACGAACATTAATTAATCGTCGTTAACAAGTGATTTTGGTGAATGTGCTGTTGTATACGACGTGAGGTCACATCAAAACATTACTGACGTTACTGCTAGTTGACTTTACGTTTTGTTTGCCGAGTCTGTTTTCAATGATCCATGTAAGTACAAATTAAAATCGTATAATAATATTAAACAATGTATCACACAGTATTTGGGAGGTAAGCAAACGAGAGAGTGTGTTATTTTACGTTTAAAAATAAAATTCAATCTTAAAAAAAAAAAAAAAACTTACGTGATCACAAACGGCTGTGATTGGTCTATAACAATATTGCGGAGAAAAGTAACACCTCTCACAACACAGCGCTGTGTACTTTCTACAGATATATGAAAAACGTCCTCCTTTATTTTTCCTTTAATTTTCAACTTTCTTAAGTGAAAATTGAAATAAGCAATTAATAGTGAACTTTATAAAGATTATTTTTAAACTTTAAAACCTAAGCATGATCGCTATTGGTCAGCGTCACTGCGGAACCCCGCCCACACGCCGAACGCGGATGTGAATTACACTGAATCAAATGAGCCAGAAGATCCGGATCAGCGAGTAAAAATATCCGTGTTTTCCCGCAGGATAAACCGAACCGCGTGTGTGAAGAATGCGAGAGGGCGAGTTTGTGTCCGGGGACGCCAAATCAACCGAGAGAGTGAGTAAAACCTGCGGAAAACACTGAAAACGCGCTTTGTTTACTATGATTGACAGCCCAGCTTCACCTGACACACACACACACACACACACACACGGATCAACTGTATTTGTGTGTTGTAATCTGTTTAAATTTGTGTTATACACCTGTTTAATAGCACATAATGTAACTGTGTGTATTATACAATGCAAAACAACACGAATATCTGAACATATCTGATGTGACGGACTTTGATTATCAGTTATTTTGGTGAAAAGGACTCAAAGGTTTCTAATTCCTGCATGTAAAAAAAGCCCAACCCACACCAGGATATTCACATCCTCCCGCAGACAGACACACACACACACACACACACACAGTCTGATCTCCTCCTACTCATATTTCACTCTCAGACAGTCTGTTTACTTCTTCTGGACTGGTTGTAGCAGATAAAATGCTAAGAAATACATTTACCACATAAAATTATTTATCAAAAATTGTAAACCATTTTTTCATGCACTAGTTAATTTGGAGATTTGGGTTATTTTGCTTTTACCATGTCCTCAACAACACTATTTATACACACGTATGCTTTTATTTATTTAACAACTTTAAACAAGGTTATGTTTTAATTTGCACTAACTATACTTATATATACAATATTGTATATAATATAGCTATACACTACCTGATAAAAGTGTTGTGGTGGATCTCGGCTGTAAGAGCTGCAGATAATAACTGGTCTTCTAGCTGATGTGTAAAAGTGTCAGAAGGTGGATTTCTCTGCTGAATCATCTGTTGATCTGCATCAATCATCACCAATACTGCAGAAGACCTACTGGAACCAGCATGGAGACAAGATTCACACAGAAATCAGTCAAGTTTGGTGAAGGAGAAATCAATGTTTGGGGTTCATTCAGTATGGGGGCGTGCGAGAGATCTGCAGAGTGGATGATCAACATCAACAGCCTGAGGTATCAAGACATTTGTGCTGCCCATTACATTATAAACCACAGGAGAGGGACAATTCTCCAGCAGGATAGCGCTCCTTCTCATACTTCAGCCTCCACATCAAAGCTCCTGAAAGCAGAGAGTGATCCAGGATTGGCCAGCCCAGTCACCAGACATGAACATTATTGAGCATGATGAAGGAGGAGGCGTTGAAGATGAACACAAAGACTCTTGATGAACTCTGGGAGTCCTGCAGGAACGCTTTCTTCTCCATTCCAGATGACTTTATTAATGCGTGATTCGAGTCATTCAGAGATGTATGATGCAGTCCTCCAAGCTCATGATGGAGTCAGACACAATATTCATTCTGTTTCCACTGCAGCATGACTTTATATTCTATACTGGACATTATTGAAGGTTCAGTGATGAGACTTTAGTCTAAGCAGAGTCAGACCTTACTGTCCTAATGAAATCATTCAACATCAAGACATGATCAGATTTTATTGTGCTCAAATCAGCTAAATCTAGAGGCCTTTGCCTTTCATAGAAGACACTTCTGACACCAAATCATCAACTAGAAGACCAGTTATTATCTGTGTTCATAAACTAGGAGAGGCAGCAACACTACTGTCAGGTAGTGTTCATGCATTTGTCAATTTGCATAAAATATAATTTGCTTTGATCTAAATTGTGGCGTTTTGGTGACTGTTGCTTTAAATTTAAATGAGATTGTGCTCTTTTCAAAAGAGGGTGGAGCTACAAACTCCTGTTTATCATTATAGGGGCATATTCAAAACACACACACACACACACACACACACACACACACACACACACACACACACACACACACACACATATAAAATTCATATTCTTTTGTTTTGTTGTCATAATTGTTTCTTTTTAATTCATAATTTGTTATGTTATAAGTTTCTCTGTACAAGTGCTGCCTTATATAGAGCTGGCGTGGGCGTGTCTTATGCAAATTACTAATCACATGCACGAGGATGATTCCTGAGAACAATCCAGATTCACTAATAGAAGAACAAGTTTAAGAACAAACTCGTGTGTGTGTGTGTGTGTGTGTGTGTGTGTGTGTGTGTGTGTGTGTACGCTCGTGTTGTGAATCAGGTGGAAATCTTTGGTGAGAAGTTCAGATGTGTGTATAAATATGATAAACATACGCATTTATTAGTGAATGAGACTCGTTGTTGTGTGTTGTATGAATGAGCTGATGTTTTAGTGTATTGTGTGTGTTGAAGGATGGGGTTGTGGAGGAGGTTGTGGCGTCTGAACTGCTCCTGGATCAGTCCTGTCCCGGTCTCCTGTTTGCAGATCTGGAGAAACACACGGAAGACTGGAGCCTCCAGCCTCACTGCGTCAGTTATTACTGCTTTTCTGGACTGCTTTGCTGAAGCTCAACTGAAACTGCACATGTTCAGCACAGTGAACACACACACACACACACACACACACACACACACAGGCCTAAACAGCAGCAGTCATGGGCGAAATTACACAGTTTGCAAAAGGCTCTAACTTTTTTAACATCATTCATTCATTTTCTTTTCGGCTTAGTCCCTTTATTTATCAGGGGTTGCCACAGGGCAATGAACCGCCAACTTATCCAGCATATGTTTTACACAGTGGATGCCCTTCCAGCTGTAAACCAACACTGGGAAACACCCATACACCCTTGCATTCACACACATACAGTACAGTACGGCCAATTTAGTTCATCAATTCCCTGGAGGAAACCCACGCCAACACGGGGACAATGCAAACTCCACACAGAAACACCAACTGACCCAGCCGGGGTTTGAACCAGCAGCCTTCTTGATGTGAGGCGATCATGTTACCCACTGCTTCACCGTGACGCCCCCTTTTTTAACATTTTACATTTAAATTATACAATATAGTCATTAAATGAGACAATTTGAATTGAATATTAGCCAAAAATTTGATTTGTTACACTACTAGCATAGCATGTAAGCCATAAAGGAGTGTTTGGTCAACACAATTCAGTCAGTATAAAACCGATAATAATCAAATGACACTTAAATATTGATAAAAATAGAGCTTTAGTAAAGCAGATCGATACAGACGTATATTTCCAAAGTTTCTATGTTTAAATCATCCACAGAAATAACCTGCATGTGTGTTACTGTTGACTGCATGCACTGAGAGAAACCGAAATAAAACTAAACCGCATATATATATACAGTTTAGCATATATATATACAGTGTTGCCAGATTGGGCGGTTTTGAATCCAAGTTTGAGGGTAAAAAGTAACATAGGCGGGTAGTGGATATTTGGGCGGTACTGTAAAGGTACGCCCGCCTGCCCGCGATCTCCCATAACCCCCCCACTATTCGTGAAACTTGGGACCGTTCCCCGTCATTTTTCGTGAAACATGGGACGATCCAACCACCCCTCATACGTTTTGGAGCGTCCAGCAATCTCCCCCCCCCCCACTTTTCGTGAAATATGGGACCGTCCACCCCCCCCCCACTTTTTGTAAAATCGAGGTTGTTGGGCGGGTTTTTGGGCTGGAAAAAGTCAGTTACATCTGGCAACACTGTATATATATATAGTGCAGTACCTTAAATGTCCAGCAGGCAGCTCAAAACTGCAAGTGGATATATGCGACCGCACAACAATAATAGTAATTTAAAAATATTAATATTGAGGGGCTAAATCTTGTGGGCCGGCAGTGTGAGACCCTTGATTTAAAGTTATCATAAAACAATTAAATGTAGGCGGGGCTTGTTTTTCTTTCTGTTTGCTTATGGTGTATCTCATGTGAGTGACAGCTTGACTCCACCCCATATGCCAGTAAACACCAATCAGAGAACAGATATGAGCGGAGCTTATTGTGATTTAAGATTACGAGGTGAATGTAAACATAGTAATGTTGTGCAGTATTGGGTGATTTATATGTAAATGTTGGTGTGTGCGTGTGTGTGTGTGTTCAGAATCTGAATGACAGCGAGTCTGAGGAAGTCCTGAACGCCATAAACCCAAACCAGATGTACGTGTCTGCGGTGTGTGAGAGCGACAGCGGTGTGTCTGAGGACCAGAGCTCAGACGGAGCCCACGAACACACCAGCAGCTCCGCATCACAGCTGCCCGTCTATCAGGTGGTGTATGACATCAGCGGTGTGGGCGGAGCCAGTGCAGAGCCACACCCACCACATGTGGACGTGATCTCCATACAGCTGGGTGAGTGTCTACAGCACATCTTCACGGAGTCAGAGCAGCTGCGCAGGAGTACAGAGCAGAATAACATCATCACACATATGATATTTAGATTTAAGTCAGTCCGCACAATTAACCAAGGAAGGAATAATTGATGACTGACCTGTGTGTGCACGTGTGTGTGTGTGTGTGTGTGTGTGTGTATGTTCAGACGAGTGGAGCTCTCAGATGCTGCTGTCGGAGTCGTGTGTGGTCAACGAGCTGCTGTCGCCGGTGAAGATGGAGGATGTTTCTGCTCTCGACATGCAGGAGGACGACAGCTTTCTGGTGTGTGTGAAGATCTGCAGGAGTGTATGAGTGTGTGTGTGTGTGTGTGCCAGAGCTGATGTGTTTACACTCTCTGCAGGTTTATCCAGATCTGCAGCTCACAGAGGAGGAGCAGAAACTGCTGGATCAGGAGGGAATATCACTGCCCAACAACCTGCCCCTAACCAAGGTGAGTGAGAGAGCGCGTGTGTGTGTGTGTGTGAGAGATAAACACACAGCTGATACACTGTGCTGAATCTCTCAGGCTGAGGAGCGAATCCTGAAGAAAGTGAGACGGAAGATCCGGAATAAACTCTCAGCTCAGGACAGCAGGAGGAGGAAGAAGGAGTACATCGACGGCCTGGAGAGCAGGTGCACACACCTCTGATCACTTACACACGCCTCTCTAGTGTCCTCCACATCTCCTCCTCCTCTTTCTGATGTGATTTCTGACTGTTGTAGCTGTGAAATCATCATTCAGCGGAGGGTCTGACAATAACCAAACACCTGAAAATGCTCATCATTGTGTGTGTGTGTGTGTGTGTGTGTGTTTCAGGGTGGCTGCGTGTTCAGCTCAGAATAAGGAGCTGCAGAGAACTGTGGACCAGCTGGAGAAACACAATGTGTGAGTGATCGGATCATCAGGATACACTCATGCTGCTTAAAGTGACAGTTTTTACAGGGTGTGTGTGTGTGTGTGTGTGTGTGTGTGTGTGTGTGTGTGTGTGTGTGTGTGTGTGTGTGTGTGTGTGTGTGTGTGTGCAGGTCTCTGGTGGCGCAGCTGCACAGACTGCAGGCTCTGATCAAGCAGACGGCCACTAAAGCTGCACAGACGAGCACATGTGTGATGGTGAGCTTCAGGGCCCGTTTACACTATGTTTTAAAGCGCATGAGTTTAGCTGCGGTTCCTCCTTCCGTCCACACTACCCTGGAGTTTTCCAGCCCTGAAAACGGAGCGTTCGGGAAACGTTGGAGAGGCTGTTTGCATTCTAAAGTGCTGCTGTTGCGTGTTAGTGTGGATGGAGGAGGCGGAGACATGTGAACACGGAGGCGTGGCTGCAGACATTCTCCTCTCTGATTGGGCCTTTTCTTCAATATTAAGAGCACATTTCTAGCTGGAGAATGACATGATCTAGTGGGTTGTCTGCTGTCATCTTTAAGCCGCAGTCACACTAGAGTTTGAGCTCGCGAAATTCTGTCGTACGGCGCTGCGAAAAGGGGCGGGATTAAACAAGATGATTAGACATTAATAAAGCGAGCGATTGCTCCATGTTTTAAATTCCTGTACAGAAAGGTCATGTTTTGATCCTGGATTGGTCTCACACAGTCAAGTGATGCGATTTCACAGGTCAGAGTTCACCAAGCTTGAACTTTGCACAGCAGCAACACGCAAAACTTGACACATGACCCTGCGTTTCCGGTCTGACGCATTCGCGTGCGTATGAATAGAAGTCTATGGGGAGTAAAGTCCAGTGTGACCGCGGCTTTAAGGTGCGCGTTTGTGTTTCAGGAGGCGTGGCTATTGGACGGCAGGGGAGGGACTGTGTTTTAAAGATATTATGCTAACCGGTTAGCATTTTGGCAGATCACCTACTGCAATTTTTAATTAAGATTTCACAAGTTTGATATGGAAAACAAACTCCTGAGGACACGTCGGGTAAATCTTCAAAGGGAACAGTGCAGGCTACTGTATAACCTCATTCACATCCCCTGTAAAATGTATTAGTATAAACAGGGCCTCTACTATGGAGCTAATATTATGCCAAAACAATTTGAATTGTGTTCATTTGAATTGATGACAATCTAAATTTTTATATGCTTTTAAAAATTGTTTTGAATTTGAATTTTTTAATCTACTCTCCCCTGTTGATGACCCCTGACCTACTTTCTGCTGAATCTGAATTTCTGGTTTTGAATTTTAGGATATTGAATTTGATGAATCTGAATTTCTTCCTCTTGAAAACTTGAATCTGTATTTTTACAAATCCCAAATCTGCAGTCAATCAATTCAGAACACAAAAAATTTGAAGTTTGAAAATATGTCTTGAAAAATTCAGTTGTCTTACATTTCAGATGTTCAATATTCAAGTTCTGAAATTCAAGTTAAGAAATTTTAATTCAAAACAAGTTTTAACGGCATATAAAAAATCTGATTTTTTAAATAACTTTTCAGATGAACACAATTCAAATTCAAATTGTTTTGGCATATTATTAGCTCCATACTGGAAGTGGTGTTAGAGAGGCCAGCAGGGGGCGCTCAACCTGTGGTCTGTGTGAGTCCTAATGCCCCAGTAAAAGTGAAGGGGACACTACACTGTCAGTGAGCGCCGTCTTTCGGATGAGACGTTAAACCGAGGTCCTGACTCTCTGTGGTCTTTAATAATCCCATGGCACTTCTGGTAAAGAGTAGCGGTGTAACCCTGGTGTCCTGGCCAAAGTCCCTCAATCGGCCCTTACAGATCATGGCCTCCTAATCATCCCCATCCACCGAATTGGCTCTATCACTGTCTCTTCACTCCACCAATAGCTGGTGTGTGGTGAGCGCACTGGCGCCGTTGTCCTGTGGCTGCCGTCGCATCATCCAAGTGGATGCTGCACACTGGTGGTGGTGTGGAGAGACCCCCCTCATGATTGTGAAGCGCTTTGGGTGTATGGCCATACACTATAAATGTGCTATATAAATACACATTACATTACATTACATTACATAGTATATCTCTCTTCAGGAGCTGTGTGTGAGTGTAAGTGTGAGTGACGGAGAGCTGCAGTAACTGTGTGCGTGTGTGTGTGTGTGTCCCACAGATCCTCCTGTTCTCTCTGGCTCTGCTGATCTTCCCCAGCTTCAGTCCGTTTCGCCGCAACTCAGATTCTCTGCAGGATAGCTACGCTCCGGCTGCCGGTCAACATCACACACACTCACATTTACAATTAAATGAACACACGTCGATTAAATGAAAATGTGTAATACTAAACAAACACCGTTTGAACACATCCAGATGTAGCCTTATTCTCAATCGCTCCCTAATGTTGAGTGTTTCTCTGTGCGCAGTGATCTCCAGAAACATCCTGAATGACGTGAGCTCTTCTGCTTCCTCTGCGCTGCTGGAAGACTCTGTTCTCCATAAACCCATGATTCCTCCAGGTCCTCCGTCAGAGCAGCGAGCAGCAGATCTGGAGGGGGACGGACAGCAGATCCAGGACTTGGTAATGGTACGAGAATCCGGTCACGCTCAGAGCAACGGCAGCACAGAGAGCCAAACACACACAGACCTGCAGCCGCTGGCGTTAGCTGCAAACACAGACAAACTCCCACATGCCGACGAGATGTGAGACGTGTGTGTGTGTGTGTGTGTGTGTGTACCTGCTCTCTCTCTCATACACTCTTATTTATTTACAGCGTGAACTCTGGGAATGTGTGTGTGTTTGAGTCTGCAGTCCGTCTTCATCAGCATTACTGCATGTCAATGTTTGATTTCTGATGTTTTGGTGACACTTTACAATACAGTTTCATTATTAATGTCAAAAATAATCCTTTGATATAAGACATTAGAGCTCATAGCCCAGTTTTATAAAAGCCCTTAAAGGACCGGTGAAATTACAGTAAGGGTGTTTTAGATGTTATCATCAGTATGATGGTTTTAAGGATATCCATAATCTAGTGATTATGAAATGGTGACGATATTCACCTTTAGAATATATAAACCTGATGTAAAGCTTGCACTTTGTCGCTTCCGCCTAAATTGATCAAGGATTTTTTTTGTCGTCTCATAGCTTTTCATCAAATCTTCTGACCAATCAAATGCTCTCTAGTGTCTGACATACCCCGCCCCTTCTTCTCATTGGCTGTTCATTTGATGCACTCAAACTCAACCACTCTCACTGGCAGAGCTGTGAGAAAAACAACACACTATTGGCTGTTCTTAAGAGGGGGAGGGGTTACTCGATACCCCACCCTCTTTGCCCCGCCCCTATGTATGCTTTTTTAAAGAGCCCCTATTATACATTAAATAGGGTCATATTTTAGTTGTAAGGGTCTCCAACAACAGTCTAATATGCATTCAAGGTCAAAAAACACTTTCATGGTATAATCTGCATTTATTTTTACCTAATTATCCTAGAGACTCCAATATCAATCCTTCAGTGATTCATTTGTTCCCAAACCCCTCCTTAGCGCAAAGCTAATCTGCGCTGATTGGACTGATGAGAGCCTGTTGCGATTGGTCAACACTGACAGTGTTCAGCGCGAGACAGAGTGAAATGCACAGCTTCTTAACAATATAGAAGTAGTCAGAGTGCATACACGCTTCAAATTAGTGTAAGGCGTGGATTTTGACTGCCAGTGGGTGAATGTAAATACAGACGATGGACTTGAAAAAACAGACGACAACTATTTTATTGAGCAAAAACTCCAAGAACTGGGGAGGAGATCGACACGCGTCTCCTAGCCTGTCACACTCTCTCTCAGTGTTGCCAGATGTAGCTGAGTCCATCTCAAAAACTATCCAAAAACTGCCGAAATGCAAAAAAAAACCCCACCGACTCATCTGGAAAACACAAAAAGTGTGTGTGTGTGTGTGGAGGGGAGGGGGGGTAAAGCTGATACGATAAAGCTGCGGTCACACCGGACTTTTCTCCCCATAGACTTCTATTCATACGCACGCGAATGCGTCAAACGCAGGGTCATGTGTCAAGTGTCGCAGGTTGCTGCGGTGCAAAGTTCAAGCTTGGTGAACTCTGACCTGTGAAATCGCATCACTTGACTGTGTGAGACAAATCGAGGATCAAAACATGACCTCTCTGAACAGACATTTAAAACATGGACCAATCGCTCCCTTTTTTAAATGTCTAATCATCTTGTTTAATCCCGCCCCTTTTCACAGCGCCGTACGACAGAATTTTGCACACAAACTCTAGTGTGACCACAGCTTCAGTGTTTATACCCGCACAATCGTGTTAAAAACCGCCCAATTGAGCGGGAAGCCGCCCAATCTGGCAACACTGCTCTACCTGCTCTTTTTTCACACACACACACACACACACACACACACATTACCCTCCTCCTCAGAGGACTCAACACCAAAATAAAAGTCCTTAACAGAAACGTGAAACAACTTCACATTAGTTACTAACACCATAAGTACACAGTACCCGGTTCTCACCAGTGTAATCAGGGCCGGCGCGTCCATAGAATAGTGACGGCGGTGTCCGCGAACCCAATCCCCCCCTGGTCCTTACTTTCATCTGGTCCTTACTTTTTCCTAACCCTCCCTCCCTCCCGGTCCTCACTTTCAACCATGAACCGGTCACTTTCTTTTTCACTTTCGGGTTGAGGGCAGCGTGATCGCCGTTTGCCTAGAGCGCCAGTCCAGCTTGCTCCAGCCCTGACTGTTATTCAGACACCTCACCCCCGAACCTTACCCCCCCAAACGGCAGTGGAACACGCGCTCACAAACGCATTTTAAACAAAGCGGCACGGGTTGCGTTTTCATTGTGGCATTAGACACGATATGAGAATATAAAGAGTTAACCTGATACAGTACAAGCGCTTACAAGTAACAAAACACAATTAAATACATCATTTGAAAGCTAGAAAAAACAAGGAGGCGGCCATTTTAGGGCGTACTCACACTATGCTATCCGAACCGTGCCTAGGCCCGTTTCCCGGATCATTTGAGAAGTGTGAGTGCTCTGAACTGGGCTCAAGCACGGTTCACTTGGCCGGCCCTGGCCCGGTTGGAAGAGGTGGGCCAGAGCGCGGTTCACTTGGGCTCAGGCGCGGTACGCTTGCAGTGTGCAAGCGTGCCCAAAACTGAAAGCGAGATGTGACTTTAAAGCACAGGTGTCAAAGCCAGTTCCTGGAGGGCCACAGCCCTGCACAGTTTAGTTCCAACCCTGCTCCAACACACTTACCTGTAGGTTTCAAACAAGCCTGAAGAACTCAATTAGTTTGATCAGGTGTGTTTAATTAGGATTGGAACTAAACTGTGCAGAGCTGCGGCCCTCCAGGAACTGGCTTTGACACCTGTGCTTTAAAGGGACTGTTTCATATGGATTAATTAATCGTTCGTACTGTTCAATGAACACAAACTCTTGTAGTTTATTAAAGACCCAAACCCCTCACTGCACCACAGCTGCGCCTTCAGCAAACCTCCTCATTCCTGCAGCACGAGGACTTTGATTGTTTATGAGCGTCAGAAGTGGCTGATCTGTTCGGAGTACGCCCTAAATCTCACTTACTTACACTTGTGAAATGGAGGAAGAAACTGATCCACGATGCACTGCCCATGTTCTGACATAGTCCCTTACATCAATAGTCTTTTCTGATCCTTCCTTTAACAAACGGCTGATGAATTCTCTGTTGTAAGTGTGTAGATTCCAGAAGCACTCGAACAGCACAAGGCTGGGCTATAATGCTGAGGTATTTTTGCAAAAATAAACCTCAACCCCTGACTCTTCATCTTTGGGTAGAGAAAATAACACCAAATTTCCCCTCACACTTCCAATAATATCCAGCTGAGCACAGCGTTGATTCAACCGGCGTCTGCAACAGTGTGTGTCTAGCCTGGTGTTCTTTGCTACTGTGCTAGTGGGCGGGGCTGCAGGTTTCAATTTTCCCAGGGTCGCGCGTGCAACAACTGGGCGGGGCTTATGATTTGTATCCATTTCATGCCGAAACGGCTAAAGACTCGTTATCAAGACGATTCATTTGAAGTACTAGGAGTCGACTCTTATAAATGAATCAATAGTTTTAAACACTGTCCACTTTCAGATTTAAGCCTTAGCTGGATATTTCACTTCACTCAGAGCTGTGCTACACACTACATGAAGGTGATTCTCAAACACCCGTAATAGAGGCTCTTTAATTGCATTGTGGGACCTTGATCTGTCCTCCAACAACTTCATTAAATGTGAAATCTGTTAATTAATGGATATTTTTTTACAGTGAATGAACAATATTTCAGTTTTTATTCATCTTATATAATGAAAACAATACATTTTAACACTATTAATAAATGCCGTTCAACTGTTCTTCATGCAAGTTTGTTAGTAATAATTGAACCCTATTCTAAAGTGTAACCAATATTTTTAAGTATGTTAATATATTTTGCCTTCATGAATAGTGCATTGTTTTTATTTTCTGTGTCTGATCTTTAACCCACTTTTAAAAGTGGTTTGAGTTCAGTTTTGAGTCTGAACACTCAAATCTGGATCAGTTTTCATTATAAAGTGTCATGATGAAGCCTGCGAGTGTGTTTGCACAAAACCTCAAAGCTTCTCTTTCTGCTTTTGCTCTTGAATTATTATTTAATTGAGGAATGTGCTCGTGAATGAGAGTTTGATGTGAGCTGATATCATCGGAGTGAATGTAAACAGAGGATCTGTACGCTTCACAGCAACACACGGGAAAATAACAATCAATGATACGAACTTCATTAATGAGGCGTTTGTTGTGATGTTCAGTGTAAAATCTGAGACTTTGGCTTTATTTAGATTATTGGTGAGTTTTTTACACAGTGAGTTTTTATGAGGATGGGTGTGTTTTTGTCTTCTGAATAAAGATTATGTTAATATTACGTGTTTGGTTGTGTTTTTATTATGTAATGTATTCAAATCGAATGTATGTAACATAATGCATATATATATTTAATTTTTCTTGCATAAACTTTCATTTTCAGGTGAAAAAATATCAAACACGGATCATTTTTTCCAGCTAAAACGCGAATATTTATTAAAGAAAAATAATTTTTTTTAGTCTGAATTGAAGATTTATGAGCAACCATAAAAATTTATCAGAGTTATAAATAAAATTCTGCTTAATTCTGTTTACCAAATTTCTCATCAATATTTGTACATATTTAAATATTAAGTTTATATCCTAATTAAATACATGTTAATTAGTTTATATTGAAATAAAAATTACGGGTGTCATGGTGGCGCAGTGGGTAGCATGATCACCTCACAGCAAGAAGGTCGCAGGTTCGAGCCTCAGCTGGGTCAGTTGGTGTGGAGTTGTTCTGTGTGGAGTTTGCATGTTCTCCCTGTGTTGGCGTGGGTTTCCTCCGGGTGCTCCGGTTTCCAGTCCCCGGTTTCCAGTCCAAACACGTGGTACAGGTGAACTGGGTAGGCTAAATTGGCTGTAGTGTATGAGTGTGAATGAGAGTGTATGGGTGTTTCCCAGTGATGGGTTGCAGCTGGAAGGGTATCCGCTGTGTAAAACATATGCTGGATAAGTTGGCGGTTCATTCCACTGTGGCAACCCCTGATGATTAAAAATAATGTAATAAAAATGTAAGTGTTTAAATGATGACTTGCACTATACACTATATATATACACACACACACACACACACACACACATATATAATGTTTTATATTATTTTTATATAAAGTAATATATTAAATAATAAATATATAAATAAGATAATCAATATATATTGAATTTTTCTTGCATAAACCTCCACTATCAAAAAAACACACCTGAAAGTGAATGTTTATGGAAGAAAAATGAATTGATTTACTGTGACATGAGCATTTCTGAACGATCATGAGTTATAAATTAAAAGGAACTCCTTCAATAGAGTTTATTCTGCCCAATTCTCACTTTACCGATATTCTCATCAATATTTAAATATGAATAAGCTTATATTCTGAATATATACATATTAATTAGTTTATATTTAAATAAAAAATGTATAATCTAGGTATGATTTTGATGTTTAATGTAGTGGATAAAAACATTTTTACATTTCCACTGTGAGTTAAAAATGTAAAACATGCTATTGGCGGGAGCGCGCTCGGAGCTCGTCACCGGAAGTTCTGAGCGAGAGTTGAGTTCGGTTTACGGAGCGGTAAAATAACGGCAGAACGGATTTTCTGTGGGACAAACGCACCGGCGTCGCTGCTCAAGCGGTAAATCCCGTCGGTTTATTGATAAAGTGTCCGGTTTAGCTGACCGAAGTTGCGGGTTTGTGTGTGTGTTTGAGAACCGCTAATAGTGTTAGCACGACCGGCTAACCGCTTCCTTCACACACACACTGGTTTTAAATTACCTCAGATTCATTCAGTTAAATTACTGATTGATATGTTGTCTTATTGATTGAATTAATCAAAGACGGACAGCTTTATATTGACATGTACACATCTGATGTTCAATTTATCACGATCTAACCGTGTTTATTAATTTATTCAGGATTTATGATTAGCATAACAACACCGCCTGGACACTGAGAAAGGTGTAGGGATCACATACATTTGACGAAATAAGTTTTTCTGCCCTTTTAAATGTTTGTTAAGAAATTTCTGGTGCACTAATACGCGTTTGTTTATGTAAAAAAAACAAATTACATGTACAAAAGTCACTTTATCTACACAGAAAGCATGTAAAGTGTCAACTTTAATATTTCAAAGATTAAATATAGGTAATTCAGCATTGCTTAATGTATATTTATATGTTACTAAATGTGTTTTTTCTTGAAATTATGAAAAACATTTCGTGTGTAAAATCTAGTGTTTTGAAGGATAGTAGCAAAGAATAAGATTTCCGATGAGAATTAATTGTATTTTGGGGCCATAATGGTGGTCCTTGAACAGACTTTTAATATGCCAGTATATATATATATATATATATATACACACACATAATATTTTGAATGTGATGCAGATGATTTATAGACATAAAAACTATTGTTATGCATTCTATAAATCATAGGGAAGTGTATGATAGTCAATGGTCGTAATGTTTTGCTCAGGAAAAAAGTTACATTAAGACACTTTCTGGTGTATTGTGGAAAAAGTTAAAGTTGTGTTACTTTTGATTATTTAGATGCTCAAAAACACCTCATCTTTCACCCATATTCATATGTGCAGTATACAGTTTTTATGGATTCATAATTTTAGACAGATTGTGATGATTTTGTAAGTGATAGCATATGCTAAAATATAAAAAACAACCAATCAGAAGTATTGATAAATGTGAAAGAAGCAGTGCTTTATGGCTGTCTATAATGCATAATAATTGATTATGTGGTAACATCGGGCTTGTTTTTGAGCTTGGGTTGTGTATATTTGTCTTGTGAGTGCTGCCACACAGCTCTGGTTTACATCTGATCATTTAATCTCTGCTTCTCAATACTGTTAGACTAACCAGAAAACATTGCTGATTTCATTTCTATGTCTTTCCGGGGTTATTTATTTATAATTGCAATTTATGTATTAATGTTTATGCACATGCACTGCCCTACAAAATCATCTATTTATTTATTTTTACAATTCTTAGAATTATAAGGTTCTATCTGACATTTTTGTCAAAATTGAGTTATTGACATATTCTTATTAATTGACAACTTATTTACATTATGGGATGTTTTTTTTATAAGTTGTTTACATTTTAAGACTTTTTATTTAAAAAAACAAATGTTACACACATACTGCTTGCTATGGAATGCAAAAACTTGCTCAATATCTCAAAATCATTCAGAACGCAGACAGAATAATTCCAAGGTGACGGATTTAGAGCTTTAGTGTTGTCACAATAACTCGTTTCAAGGTAAACAAACCACGGTTAATTTTCTGATGGTTAGTATTAGCATTTCAGATTGTGAGTATCATTAAAACCATGATTTATTATTGCAATTTTTTTTAACTGTGTCTATGATTGGCTTATACACACTTTTCACTGCTCTGTTGGATTTCAATCACAAGATCTTTAAAGAAAAATCTGATTAATCAATCGATTACAGTGGTAGATTAATAGAATATTAGATTAGATTATTATTTGTAGGCCTGTCACTACATCTGTTTTTTTGTTGTACAGTATATTGCACCAAAATATATAACCATAAATGATATTATTGTCATTTTAAGACCATTTTATTCCACTCATTATATAATGCCATTATATAATGCAAGTACACTCTTCCAAAGAAACACATCATATTTTATTCTTAAGAATATTTCATTTAATTATAGTCATTTTAACAGTTTGATAATGAGGCACTGGAATCAGAATGTGAAATTCATATCCTAAATAAACAATAATAAATGTTAACAAAAAATTACAATGTAAAGAGTAACAGAGGCTGCTATATGTGCTGCCAGATCTGTTTTCAGCTGTCAGACACCCACATGAGAATATACTATAGTAATTTATAGTAAATACTACAGTGTTAATTAACCATACTGACACTGACACCTCCAATAGAGATAGAGATGTTGAGCAATCAGCTGAAATGATGCTAGAATTGTTTTTTTTATGCATAGGTAATATATAGTGCATCACCAAAAATGAGGTGTTGTGCCATACGTCTATATATTGATTATTGTGACAGGCCTATTTATTTGTACTGTTTTTGTATCATGTACTTTTAATTATTATATCGTTTTAATTATATAAAAGATATCTTCTTTTGTAGTGCTTTGATTTTAAGAAAAGCGCATTACAAATAAAATGCATCATTATTAATTATTATTATTAACAGCTGGACATATAATCGTGATCTATATGTTTCAAACTGTTACATCTCTAATTTCAATATATAAAGCAAGAAAGTCAAGAGTGTCTGTGTTTTGCAGTGTGCAGCAGCTGTAATGTGTGTTGTGTTAATGTAGGTCTTTGATTGTTTTTGTGTGTCTGTGTGTGTTGTGTTCAGATGCCTCACTCTCGGCGGTACCCGTCATCAGAGCGGACCCGCAGTCGCAGCCGGAGCAGGAGCCGTCACATGCGGTATGAGCGGCACCGGCGCAGACGACGCAGCCGAACACGCAGTCGCAGCCGCTCTATATCATCCCGGAGCAGGAGACGCCATCGGGAGAGACGCCACAGAGACGGCAGCTCCAGGAGGTACCGCTCACAATATTATTCACACCTAACAGATGCACTCTACCATTGTATTGGGGTGCAAGTTATTTCATTTTATTTCCTTGATATAATACCAGATCAGCATGGTTCCATGGAGTTTTAAAAGGTCTCTCATGACATTGAAAGTCAGGGAAATATATATTTGTTTTGTCCAAGTCATGGAATTTTTGTTTTAAATTTTTTAATTCCCCTTTATTAAAATGTATTTATTTTGTACCATGTTTTTTATCTTGTTGTTTCCCTGTTTTGCCTGTTAGGCTATTGCATGGTTAGGCTACATACATGGTTAGGCTATTTTTCACTGCCAATTTATTAGTCAGACAATAATGTGCTGTAACACCATCACCAGTGAGTGAATCTCTGAGGAATATCCACAAGATAGAGGTAAACATGGCTGAATTACAGCTCTGACAGGAACATGAGGGGTTTAACTGACTGAAGAACAGCAGAATATGGATCACAAGTGCCCACAATGTACAGTTTATGATCATATCTCTGTTTTATTCTGTTGATCTGTGATATGAGCAGATTGTGCTGTGATTCTATGGAGATCTCAGTGTAGCTGCCATTACGGCTCATTGTTATTTTGCCCACCAGGTTTCAGCACAGGTCCCATCACTGAAAACTATTAATTGTGTGTGTGTGTGTGTGTGTGTGTCTGACAGATCCAGCTACCAGCAGCCATCCGGCGAGCGCAGGAGGAGCAGCAGACGCTACTGTCGGGACGAGCGGGAGGAGTTTGACAGAGACTTCACCTTCACAGACGGATATTTCAGACACACACGCTCTCGAGATCGCCGTACAGAGAGAGACAGCGGACGCAGACGGAGACGCCGCAGAACCAGGACCAGAACTCGATCCAGAACACGCTCATACAGCCAAAGCCGGTCCATATCATCAGTGAGTACCACAACCGTCCACAAACACACTGACACACAGCAAAGGGTTAGTTCACGCAAAAATGAACATTCTGTTAAGAATCGCTCTCCCTCGTGTCATGTGTTGACTTGATTTGTTCTGGGCTGTAGACAGCAAGGGAACCAAAAACAAGTCCAAACACTCCATGTGTCTTCAGAGGTTCCGCTGTAATCATACGAAGCTCTAACACTTTAAGAATCTGTAAAAATGCCTCTGTTTGCCTGTATCTTCTCTCCCACATCATGTTGTCAGGGTGTGTGTATTTACTATAGCTGCAGGATACTGGTAAAGTATGTGATATTGTTGTTGAGTGTTACTAAATAATATTTCCTATGATATTACTAACTTTAAAAAAGGCAATTAACAAACAATAATTTATGTAATAATCATTATAAAAAATACAGGTTGTAGATGATTTTCTGATCTAATTAGGTCTTACAAAAACTATGTTAAGGTATAAACATTTAGACTTTAAAACACTGATGACTGAAAACCTCTGCGGATATTCTGATTGTCCAGGGTGTCTGCGGGGTCTTAAAAAGTATTAAAAGTTGATAAATCAATTATGAGAAAATTAGGGCCTTAAAATGTATTTAAAAGTCTTAATCCCGTTTTTACGAGGTCCTAAATTTTGTTCAAGCGTTGTCCAAAGTTTTTGACTCCAAAAAAGCATAAATATATTTATTTTCCTCAATTGGTTTTGGCGAAGGTGCGTCCGGCCAAGCTCCTTTGTCCAGGTGATGTCATGTAATTCCCACAAACGCAGGAAGGTGATGTGACGCTCTCCACATGTAGGGAAACCATAGAGCAGGGCTATTTAATTGGCGGCCCGCAAGGCAATTTGTTCTGGCCCTCCAAATTGTGTGACCAAGACATCAAAAATAAATTTAGTTCAGTCGAAAAACGGCTGCTATAGTGATGAAGTGACGTGCGTCTGTTCAATACAGCACGAGCTGCAGTTAAAGGCTGCGCAGAGCGTGAGTCACCTGACATTAAGCGAGTGATGCCGCAGCTGAAAACATTTGGACACTTAAGCTTAAAGGCTTCTCAATGCCGTGTTTCTGTTGCACAAAATGAAACCGCTGCAACTACACAAAGTTGTGCCACCCGTGCATAGCTTTAAAGTTTAAATTTCCGAGCTTATAGCTACTCCAAGTCTAATACGCACGCACACTTAACTATAGCAGTGGGCCGTTCACATATGGCGTCTTTTTCGCGCGCAAGTTCGTCATTTCCAATATAAAATATATGCCAAAAAGTGTGCGCAAGCGGAGGGATGCGCTCGCGCCTTTCAAATGCACCAAGTATAAAACATCTCACGCCGTAGTGGTGAGAGTTGTGCACGACTTTCAGTGCAACGTAAACAAAAGATATGTTAGACCAGGGCTATTCAATTAGTTTGTCACGGGGGCCAGTTCATGAAAAGCATCCCAAACGAAGGGCCGGAGAGACATGACTTGCAATATAAATGATGACACAACTGCATATAAGAGCCAATATGTTGAATTTTTGCTCCTTTAGACACCCACGTTGTATTTGTCTACATTAAAATGTTCATATATTGTATTTTTAAAGTATATAATATCACTGCATTGTACGATAAGTTTTTTTAACAAACATTCAAATGTTGTATTTCACAGCACAACAAAATCAGTGCATTGCTTAAGTAGGCTTCTTCTACATTCACACACATTCATATGTTGTGTTTTGAACTGCATAACAATTATGGATGCAACAATTATAGATTTTGGCTGTACGATTACGATGAAGAATAATCAGTGTTTCACAGTTATCACGTCTAATGTAAATTTAAGCTTTATATTAGCTAGATTTAAACCTGGACATCCCTAACTAATATTATAAAACCTTTAAAAGGCATTTTCATTAGGAATAGTTTTTATGCTGAAGGTTTTTCTGTGCTTATAGGGCTACACAATTTAATTATGTGTGTGTTTATAGAGAGGAAAGGGAGAAAATAATATAATAATCATTGTTATGAAGGTCGGCGCCAATATTTAGATTAACTGTTGTTATCATCTGCGTTCATACATACATAATTATTTTAATAATAGTTCGTCTAACATGTCTTCTGTTTACATTGCACAGAAAGCTAAGCACAACTCTCACCGCTACAGCATGAGATGTTTTCTACTGCGTGCGCCCAGACAGCCGCGAGCGAGTTGCTCCGCTTGCGCCCGCATATTGGCATATATTCTTACGACATAACAAACTTGCTCGCGGGAAAGACGTGATATGGGAACGGCCCGCGGCTATAGTTATTACAGTGTGCGTGCGTATTAGCTTCGGTGGACAAGCTCGGAACTTTAAACTAGCGCACAGTTGGCTACTTGGCGTAACTTTGTTCAGCAGTTTCGTTTCGTGCGGCAGAACAGAAATGCAGAAATGCAGCTTAGAGAAGCCTTGAGAAGTGCGATTAATTAACCGTGATGAATTAAAGTGCAGTTAATAGTGAAATCGGTTAATCGTTGCATCCCTAATAACAATATCAGTGCATTGTACAAAAGACCTTTTCTACAAACATATTCAAATGTATTCGGCTGGTCTCGCCACTTGCCACTGTCAGGTGACTCGCTCTGCGCAGCTCGTGCTGTATTGAACGGACGCACGTCACTTCATAACTATAGCGGCCGTTTTTTGACTGAACTAAATTTATTCTTGATGTCTTGGTCACACTATTTGGAGGGCCGGAACAAATTGCCTTGGGGGCCGGGTTTGGCCCGCGGGCCGCCAATTGAATAGCCCTGTGTTAGACCAATTATTAAAAATTATTAAAATGATTATGTATGTATAAATGTTTAAATGCTTGTATAAAGCCACATTGTACGATGCGGTGATGTTATGTAGTTTCAAAATACAATATTTTAACGTTTTAATGTAGAAAAATACAACATGGGTGTTTTAAGGAGCAAACATACAGCATATGGGCTCTTATATGCTGTTGTGTCATCACTCATATTGAAAGTCATATCTCTCCGGCCCCTCATTTGGGATGCTTTTCATGAACTGGCCCCCATGACAAACTAATTGAAAAGCCCTGCCATAGAGCAAAACAGACGGCAAAATGGGATAATGCAAGTTTGTATACTCCTGGTTGGGGAAAGATGAGTTTAAACAGTGGCTGAAACATAACTACGTCATTTATTCTTCAAGCTTTGTTTCTTCCGAGCTTATCTAAGTTCTGTTGCACGGTTGTGCTCCTTTCATTTATTTAACTGCAACTGTTTATGAAGTTAAATGTTTGATACTGATTAGAACTTGAAGTGGCGACGAGGTCTTAAAATATTCTTTAAAAAGTCTTAAAAGGGTATTGAAATTTCCTTTAGGATTCCTGCATATACCCTGTTGTCACTGGCTGTTGTGCTTCTCTCTCATCTCCCAGCACTCGTATTTATTAGCTGTAGGTTTAACTATTGGAGAGGCGGAGATGAAGATAAAGGCTTCATCTGATTGGTCGGATTTGTGCAACCTGTGCATGCAGCAAGCAAATGCTTGGTACATAAAATGAATGCATGTTGCTGCGATATGAATACTGCACATATACTATTACTGTATATACTAATACATGTACTATTATTGCCATAACGATAATTTTCAATATATTGTGCAGCCTTAGTGTTTATTGTGGGACTGTGTGATGTACTGACATTCCCATTCAATCCTCATGTTTGCATGTTCGCAACACATCATCTCAGAATCGTTGCAGAACTTGCCAAAAAAATCAAACCCCTTTGTTTTTAGTGCTTTGTTGGCTGCAGCTTCAGAAGCTACAGAAGCAAATTACAATTGGTACAAAGCTCAGTGGTTAGTATTCTGAATAGGAGCAGTGCTAGTGAGCACATGGCCCCTGTTTTTGAAGAATTGCACTGCCTTGCTGTCAGTTTTAGAGTTGGTTTTTGAATAGTATACTTAAAAGGCCTTGATTGGTCTGCCACTGCTCTGCCCTCTGATTAGAAATGCAGAATCCCTGAGTGTTTTTAAATCACCTAAAACCTATGTAGGGTAGCTTTTATGGGAAATATGATGCCAAATGTTTCCATTTTTATGGTCTTGGCTTTGTTTGTTTGTTTTAATCTAGTTTTTATCCATGTATTAGGGATGCCACAATACTCTAAATATCATTGAATCATTTGGTACAACCTCCACGGTTCAATATGCTTATGGAAATTTCGTTTTTTTTGCTTTTGCATTAAAGTTGAGCATTTCCCCATTGCTTTAATTACTCTGTAATGTGGCTCTGTGCATGTTAGAATGTGTGCCAATGTGCTGAAACAGCTCTCCCCGAGTAAATGTCCATCAGTGAGCACTAAAGTAGGGGACACTTTCACAGCCAGATTGCTTGCTGTTGGGATCTTGGTTTCATCGTGTGTTGTTGGGACACTGTGTTATACTTTTATATGCATGTAAAGCACTTTGGGATACTACTTTTAAAGGTGCTATATAAAATAAAGTTTATTATTATTAGTATTACAGTCAGCAATGTAACACACAAGCGTCGTAGTGCCCTGAGTGAACACACACTCTTTTCCTGACGCCAAAGACAGGGGTGAACAGAGTTGTTTTTCTGTGTTTTTGGGTCGCCAAAGTGAGCTTCATATGACACTTGGAATGTTTTGACAGCGTTTTGGGTTCCTTTTCTGGGCTTTCAGCATCACTTGAGCCTTGCTGTTTCAACAGAAAATGTAAAGTCAGAAAGGTATGGAGAGTAAATGGTGAGTACATTTTCATTTTTGTGTGAACTATCCCCTTAACACACACTGTTCTGATCATGTTTGACAGGCTGAATGAATCCGGGCGGCTTTCAGAGTTTGAAAAGTCCCTTTTTATGAACTTTACCATTTTATTCACGTAATTGTTTAGAAATAACATGTAAACTTCAATGCATCAGTCGCCTCATTTAGAAGCAGAGAAGGCTAGTGTATCACAAACTCATAATTTTTTAATTAATACACAATATACTAGGGATGCTCCGATCGATCGGCCAGAGATCGGTATCGGCCGATAATCAGATTTTATGACTCGATCGGTACTCGCCAATTTGGCCGATCTCATGAACCGATCACAGGTGTCTGTTTACGAGTTTATATGCAGAGGAACCAGACATGCTAGTTGGAGAGCAAAATATTGGAATGGTCTTGCATGTGTTTAGACCTTTATACATATATAAGAACTGAGAGTTCTGTGTTTTTGACATTTTTACAAGTTCCCTAAAACCTGGCTGAAATACAATTAAAACGTAAAAAAAAAAATGTTTTAATTGAATATTTCATAATATACCTTTTTGTAATATACTTACTGCAATAAACAAATATATATATTTATAGATGTGCATTTTAACATCTTATGCATCAAATATGTACTTTTTCTTGATTGAGACATGTCGAATTCTTCTTCCATCATTTGCAATGTTTCCAAATTGCTTTGTTAGTTGTTTTTCTTACCATTTTTTTTGTATCTGTTTTATCTATTATTTTCTGTAAAGTTGCTTCTGACCATGACATGTCCACACTAAATGGTGATAAGAGACATGTTTGAGGGATTATATGCAACATTCTTCATTTATTCTCTGAGGTGTAAGGCAAGATCTCCACTTAATTATCATACTTAGGGGGGGAAAATGTGCTCCATGTATTATAAAGCTTGAAGCATCAGAATCGGTACTCAGTATTGGCCGATCACCATCACAAAGAATCGGTACCTGGTATCGGCTGCAAAAATCCTGATCGGAGCATCCCTACAATATACACAATCCCTCAGTGCTGTGAAAGAGTTAGGAACATGTGGAGTGTATCACATGTACTCATTCAGTCTTCACTATTATAACCAGTATAATTAAAGATGCTCAGTTTTACTGCTCTTAAAGGTCAAATGTGGGATATAAATATAACATTAAAACATTTAAGATAAACCATGATAGTTGCAGTTATTACCTTCATTTATTAAGGTTGTAAATAATTATTATATTAAATATTTTTTTAGTTTAATGAACATGTAGACTTAATATTTTCTGTCTGTAATGAGCTGGTGGTTGTGTTTAATCTCAGGTTATATATCCGTGAGCAGACGCTACAGTCAGTGTAGGCCAGCAGTTATTAGCAGCAGAACTTCATGTTCATCCAGAGTTCAGAATGTTTGTATTACATTATAATGATTAATGGCTTTAAAATGAGGGATTATTACAGTCTGTGCTTTCTCCTGCTGTGTGTGTGTGTGTGTGTTGAGGTTCACGGTTGTGTGTGTGTGTTTACATGCGTTTATATTTGTTTGTGTGTTGGGATTCAGTTTTGTGTGTGTGCTTGTTTATTTGTGTGTGTATGTTGTGTATATATATGGTTGTTTGTGGGTTGGAGTTAAGGGTTGTGTGTGTGTTGGGGTTCAGGTTGTGTGTTTGCATTTGTGTTTTGGGGTTCAGTTTTGTGTGTGTTTTTGCATGTATATATGTGTTTGTTTGAGTGTAGGGATGCATTGTTCTGTGTGTGTGTTGGGCTTCAGGGTTGTGTGTTTGTGTGTATGTGTGGGTCCAGTGTTGTTGTGTGTGTGTGTGTGTGTGTGTGTGTGTGTTGATGTTTAGTTTTGTGTGTGTTTGAATGTGTTTGTATGTTTGTTTGAGTGTTGCGTTTCAGGGTTGTTTGTGTGCTGGGGTTAATGTGTGTGTGTGTGTGTGTGTGTGTGTGTGTACGTACGTGCATGCTTGTGTGCGTGTTTGTGTTTTGGGGTTCAGTGTTGTGTGTGTTCGTCTGTGTGTTGGGGTTCAGGGATGTGTGTGTGTGTGTGTGTGTGTGTAATGAGATCCTTGGTCTTGGCACTTCAGAGTCTTCGATTGGGGTCTCAGGATTTCCCCAGGGGCCTTCAGGAGCGTTTAAAATTAGCCTGAGTCTCATCTCTCTCTTACACACACACACACACACACACACACACACACACACACACACACACACACACACACACACACACACACACACACACACACACTCTCTCTCTCTCTGTGGTGTAAATGTGTGTGTTTGTCAGTGGTTATGGGTAAGACAGAGTTGTTCTCTGTGTTTAAGAGCGTATTGGACTGCCTCTGCCTGTGTGTGAGTATCCTTCATGCACGGTGTGTGTGTTTAGTAGTTATTTTTTGAGTGTAAACATTTTCTCCAACACTGATTGAGCAAATCTGGAAAAAAGAAAACATTTTTAGTGACGTCCTCACAGGAAAACGGTCTACATGATGTTGTGCAAAATGTTTTGCTAGTCCTGTTTTTAATCAGCAGTTATAATGAACTGGATATGAAGCAGGCGTCAATAGTTCTGTGACACATGTTTGTTTGTTTCATTATATTATTTCACTGTAACTTGGCTTCACATTATTAGAATGTTATATTGTGCGTGCTTGCGTGCCTGTGTGTGTGCGCGCGTGTGTGTGTGTGTGTGTGTGACCTCATTCTGAAGTGTCTGCTGCGCTGATCATGATGTGTGTGTGTCTGTCTGGGGTCACTGAAACCACCTCTTCATGTCTGTGTGCTTCTTCTGTGTAATAATAATAATGCTAATCTAGTGTAATCTGTGCAGTCTTATAAACAAGAGTTAGTTCATGACCTGAGTCTGCTTTATGGTGTGTGACAGTTCATATAATATAGTAATTATTATCATAGTGCAGATACATTAGATTAGTCAGTACCAGACAAAACTGAGGAACCAATCTAACGAAAAAACTATTGAACATCACAGTCCACAAATAATATGATGGGGAGAATATTAAATATCATTTTAATAAACAGGAACAATCAAGAGAAACATTTATAATATATATATATTAGGGATGCACCGATACCATTTTTTTGAAACCGATCCGATCTCGATACTAAAATTCTGAGTATCGACCGATACCGATCCGATCCCGATATTGTGCTGTTTTTTATTATTATTTTTTTTATTAACATAATATGGTTTCCATAGTTCTGCTGATTAACTCAAATAATATATCTTCTTCAGTAAAAATAACAGACCTATAGGGCTACTGTAGATGACAGATGGCACAATTTAACTAAATATGATGCTTGCTATAAACTATGGACTACATTATTTGAGCATTCATTATGACATTGATCTGATGTGGTCCAGCCTATGTTTCCTTTTTAATATTCAGATTTTTCTTTGAGATCTGTACTAGGCTACCACTATTGACCCTAATCATTGGTAAAACAATCGGCCTTTTAGCAAAGCCTGATATTTTCCTGCAGGTTTGAAGCAGACTAAACTAAACCGTCTGAGGCCAGTTTTACTTAATAAACATTCCCTCGCCTATAGCCGCGTGAGATGGACAAACTGAAAGCATGTCTGTAAAATAATATTTTGTCTGAAAAATTATCTTTTTTAAACGAATTTCCTTTGGTATAATTTGTTGGTTTTGTTTAATGTATTTTTGTTGGTCAGTTAGCTACAAAATAAACAAGAATATTTGATGTGAAGTTCAAAACAAGGTCCGCTTATAAGCTTTAGTGCACAATCTGACAAACTGCTCTGTTAAATAAAATGTTAATATATATATATATATATAAAATTACAGTGAAATATTCAGTTTCAGAGTAGCCTATATTAGGCTAAATACTTGGCTAAATGTCTGTTAATGACAATTCACATGCCCCCCGGGCCGTCATTTTCTCTTTTAATAATTTAATCAACTAAACCACAATGAGCCAGGCTTTACAAACTTTTTGCGGCACAAACATAAGAAGGAACAAACATTCGCGGAAGGAACATAATAACATAAACTTAGCCTATTATAAGAATAATCTTACGGAGCGGCGCATGTCGCGTCTGCGCAGCCGGTGCCTGAATGAAGCGCTTGCATTACTGAGGCACAGCTCGCAGCCCTCCGGTATACGGACACTTCCAAAACAGCAGCACAAAGGGGAGAAATCAGTGCGTTGAGGATGTCCAATGATTATTGAGCCTTTTCTAATTTAAAGTTTCAGGTAGGCCTACTTTGTGTGTGAAGCGGGGATAATAGGCTGGCTAACCCTACTCCAGTGTTGTGAATGCGATCTGCTGATCTAACAGACACAGCGCGTGATTTAGAAACAGCAATGATCTCTATGTTGCAGGTCAAAATGAACCCATTTAATGCAAAACTAAATGCATTTCCACACTGATTATTTAAACTAACAAGAACAAATAGTCTTGGAGAAGCGCTGAAGTGAACATGAATTTAAGCACGTGAATATTCATCTGTGCTTCACATTACACTATAGAATGGCTTCAAACATTTATGATATAGTAGGTCTGCTTGTCAACTTTCTAGTGCTTTATAATAGGCGTCCTTCGTGGCTTTTGTTGGCTTATAAATTACACAAAATACAGCGCACGCGCAACATCAGATTTGGATCGGTACCAGCAGGCCGATACCCGATCCAGCAAAAATATGTGATATCGAACCGATATCCGATCCAAGTATCGGGATCGGTGCATCCCTAATATATATATATAATTTAGCTGACATTTAGTATTTTGTCATTTTTTGTCTGATCTTTCTATTCCTGAAGATGATCAGACTCTTATTTTAATGAATAGAACTGTTCAATAAAGCTGTCCTGTTTAAACTCAACACAAATTACTGACTATATTCACTGAGAAATGGATTGATATATCAATATTCAATGGTGTGTGCTCATTTATGCTGAGCACTGTGTGTGTTTTGTGTGTAAATGCACCTGACTGTGCTGTGAGTGTTCGCCAAGCATGATCTGTGTGTGTGTTCAGCTATAGATGATGTTTTCCTCTGTGTGTGTGTTCTGCAGAAAGCGTGGGCGGTTAAAGACGATGAGGAGGGTCATCTGATCTATCGGGCCGGTGATGTGCTGCAGGACAGATGTGTGTTTCTCATCACTACACACATCAATAAGCATTCGCCGCTCTACTGTGTGTGTTTGTGTGACGCTTGTGTTTTCTGTGCAGATGAGATCACACAGACGCTCGGGGAGGGAACCTTTGGGAAAGTAGTGGAGTGTGTGGATCATCATAGGTGAGTCTCACACACACACTTAAACACTTTTCTGTTTGTCAAGTGACTGTCCGGATGGTTCATTGTGTGTTTGTGTGTGTGCGTGTACATTTGCATGTGTTTGTCTATGTCATTGTGAATGCATGTGTTTGCTTGTGTGTTTGTGTTTGCATGCATGTGCCGCTGTTTGTGTTTTTGCTTCGTTTATGCATTGGTGTGCTCATGTTTGTGTGTGTATTTATGCATGCATGTGTTTGTGAGTGTGTGTTTATGCATGCATGTGCTCCTGTTTGTGTGTGTGTGTGTGTGTGTGTGTGTGCGTGTTTATGTTTGTGTGTGTATTTATGCATGCATGTGTTTGTGAGTGTGTGTTTATGCATGCATGTGCTCTTGTTTGTGTGTGTGTGTGTGTGTGTTTGTTTGTGTGTGTATTTATGCATGTGTGTGTGTTTATGCGGGCATATGAATGTGTGTGTGCTCATGTTTGTGTGTGCGTTCATGCATGTGTTTGTGTTTATGCGGGCATATGAATGTGTGTGTGCCCATGTTTGTGTGTGTATTTATGCATGTGTGTGTGTTTATGCGGGCATATGAATGTGTGTGTGCTCATGTTTGTGTGTGCGTTCATGCATGTGTTTGTGTTTATGCGGGCATATGAATGTGTGTGTGCCCATGTTTGTGTGTGTATTTATGCATGCATGTGTTTGTGAGTGTGTGTTTATGCATGCATTTGCATGTATGTGTGCTCATATTTTGTGTGTCTGTGTGTGTGCATGCGTGCTCATGTTTATGTGTGTGTGTGTGTTTATGCATGCATGTGCTCCTGTTTGTGTGTGTGTGTGTTTATGTTTGTGTGTGTATTTATGCATGTGTTTGTGTTTATGCGGGCATATGAATGTGTGTGTGCTCATGTTTGTGTGTATTTATGCATGCATGTGTTTGTGGGTGTGTGTTTATGCATGCGTGTGTTTGTGAGTGTGTGTTTATGCATGCATTTGCATGTATGTGTGCTAGTATTTTGTGTGTCTTTGTGTGTGCATGCGTGCTCATGTTTATGCGTGTGTGTGTTTATGCATGCATGTGCTCCTGTGTGTGTGTGTGTGTGTGTGTGTGTGTGTGTGTGTGTGTGTGTGTGTGTGTGTGTGTGTGTGTGTGTGTGTGTGTGTTTATCCATGTGTTTGTGTTTATGCGGGAATATTGAATGTGTGTGTGCTCATGTTTTGCGTGTGTGTGTGTGTGTGTGACAGGGGAGGCTCTCGCATCGCTCTGAAGATCATTAAGAATGTGGAGAAATATAAAGAAGCAGCTCGACTGGAGATCAACGTGCTGGAGAAGATCAACCAGAGAGATCCAGAAAACAAGAAGTAAGAGCTGTTCATTGATGGTGTTTAGATCTGACCTCAGAATGCACACAACGTGATGTAAAGGCTCTTTCACACCAAATGATTTGAAAAGAAAGTTTTAGACCTCACAGAGTCAGCAGCACAACAATAAATAAATTCCATTAATCTTTATTTCTCTAGCGCTTCTACACTGTAGATTGTGTCAAAGCAGCTTAACATAGAAGTTCTAGTAAACTAAAAATGTGTCAGTTCAGTTTAATCTTCACTGCTGAAAGTCTAAACACTGAAGAGCAAATCCATCCATGCACAGCTCCACAAGCCCTGAACCAGTAGTGATCATGATCAGTGGAGGAAGAGGGATTATTCCTCATTAATCATGTCTGGGACTCAGAGAATACATTGAGCTTTATCATTCAATGAAGCAGCAGACTATTCACAGTTATAACAAATAAATAAAATATAATGAACAGACATACTCTCCACTGGTGCAAATGCAGATTATTGTTCTTGTGATTTGGGCCTTAAAGGTTCAGGACACCCTTGAGAACATGTTTTGAGATTATAACAGATGTGTGTGTGTGTGTGTGTGTGTGTGTGTGTGTGTGTGTGTGTGTGTGTGTGTGTGTGTGTGTTGAGCATCAGTTCAGACATCGTTAGCATCTGTCAGCTTTAATTATGGGAAAAACTGAATCATTTTGAGCTTTTGTTCGTTAATTTCATCTTCCGGGTTTAAAATCATTATTGGGCCGGATCAGAATCGATGGCGGAACCGCGTCGGTTTCTCAATATTATTCATAGTGGAGTTTATTTATCCTATGAGAACAGCCTGCTTCTTAATTATTCATGAGGCAGACCTGCCAAACCACGCACGACACGCAGTATTTAGCCGTTCATATGTGTTTGTTTCCATGATCCACGGGGTTTGTTGCATGTTTTTCCCTGTGATGCTGTCAGGGTTGATACAGAAAAGCTGTTGGTTTGCAGCCAGCATTTTTGTCAGGAGAGCTGTACGAGAATTAGAGGATGGCGGATTTTGTCTTTAATCAGTTGAGTTCGTTCCCATTCAGACACATCGCCTATATCCGTGCTGCGGTGTTCACACATGTTTAAATCCTCCAGATTACCAGCAGGGCTAATGATTGGAATAGACAGGGCTACAGACCCTGCTGCACTGCTCCACTGAGTCTGCATTCAGACCCAGGGATTGAGGAGGAGAGAAGTCCTCAATCATTTACAGTGTTCATATAAACATGATTATCTTTGTGATGATAGAACACATTGTGCTTATGTGTATATGAAATTATGAATAACAAATGAAGCAGGACATTAAATTACTCTTTATTTCTTTGCATTTTACCTTTGTAAACTGTAAAATCATGCGTCTCCTCACGGTTTGTGTGCGCCCACTGACAGTCTCTCTCCTCTTTCTCCCCTGCTCTGCTGGCCATGCCCACTCCTCCCTCTGCTCGCAGCGCTCCACGGCCATCATGGAGCATGTTTTGAAAATATTCTGAGCTAGACTTGAACTGAAAGAAGGCGGTTCATGACCTATTAAAGAGATGAACCATTCCTCATTATTTACTCACACTTAACTGGTTTTAAACAGTTACTTAGTTTTATATATTTAGTTTCTCCTGCTGAACACAAAACAAGATATCCTGAAGAATACTGGAGGAAACTGCCATTGACATCCATCGTAGGAACGAAAAATACTATGCAAGGCAGTGGCTGTTTTTCAGCATTCTTCAAAATATCTTCAGTATAGTTTTCATTTTAGGTGAACTGTGCCTTTAAATCATCTGGAACACTTGTGCTGCAGCCTGAAGATCTCTTTAATGCTCGCGCTCATTTACATACCTCAGGGTTCCCGCGGGTCCCTAAAAAGTCTTAAATTAAAATCCGGGAAATGAAGGTCTTAAATTGTCTTAAATTTACCGTAAAGTTGCTGTAGGTATTACTTTTTTAGCCGGTGTGTTTAATGCCGATAGGGAAGCACAGTGGTCCACCGTAAAGCATCTAATAGTTGATCAGTGTAGTGTGTGTGAAACAGGAGTGAAATGACAGTCTCCGTGATTTATTAGCTTATTACGGCAGGTCGGCTACAGATGCTGACGTCGGACTGCGTCACCTGCGTGCTGCCATTATGCGGTTGTCGTGGTGAGGTGACCATGGGGCTCAAACAATGTTGGCAACTTAGCGACTTTTCAGAGACAAATTTTCAAAAAAGCGACTAGCGACAAATCTAGCGACTTTTTTGTGTGTTACTGGAGATTTTTATAGACTGTCGTTTAGGGCTGGGCGATTTTTTCGATTTTTTTCGATTAATTCGAATTTACGTTTTAAGACGATTTTATTTTTTACAAAATCGAAGAATCGCGATTTTTTTTATAAAAATATTAAAGCCGCTTTTCCACTATCATGCCAAACCGTTCTAAACTGTTAGACAACCGTGCTGAATTGTGCTGATTCTGTGTGTTGACGTCGCGGCTCTGTTGATGAGCTACCAGCTGATTTAGCGGAAGCGCGCCAGGGCGGACTTGCCATTGGGAACACCGGGACATTTTCCCGCTAGAGCAACAACAGCTCCGCAGCCAGCCAGCTTCGCTAATGTTTCCACGCGCGTCGTGCTGTTGTTCGCGTCCCCGCAGCCGTCTGACTCTCCCGCGCGAGCTGCGAGACGGGCTCGACAGGTGGAGTCACTTTTAGTCACTTATGCCCGCGCACCCATCGCTCCAGACACACACACACACACAAGGAAATAATTGCACCTAGTTCAAAGCCCAGTTGGCTGGTTTTGTATATTATACCCGCGCACCACCTGAAGGACGGTACTGTATGAATTAAATCATAACCCATATGCACCAATAAACAAGTAAAATGAATGAATGAATAAAATAAATATGTATTCTTAAATGTCGGCAGTTTTTACTCCAAAAAATATCAATACATATCGACAAATGTTTTATAAAAATAAATTAAGCCATTTCCAACATTTCAGCTATAGGATATTATACGATTCAGTTAAATATAAGATAGACATTTAAATATAGATAGATACGGTGATCTTTAATATACACTGGGTGGTGTAGCTACGCACAAATATTTTCTAAAACGTCAAGCAGATATTTGTCTACAGCTCGTTAGTTATTTATGAAGACAAAAAATAATTAAACTAACAAAAATAAAACTATAAAATTACAAAGATAAAAGAGCAGCATTTTGCTAAATATAGTCCTTTATATCCTGATATGCTGTGTTGTTTCATTTGTTTTTTTATATTTAACTTGATACATTCGTTATTTAATGTTTAAATACTGAAATCGTTTAAATGGTTATATTTTACCATCAAAATGTAGTATATTTTATATCATTACCAATTTTTGATATAAATCCGCTGTTATTTTATTGATTGTTATGAAATAATTTAAGTGCTATATTTTTTATTAGTGAAAGTGCCCGCTCACTTTGACAAGGCCTGTCTAAATATATATTTCTGCCATGCCACTAATACAGATAAACTATTGTTGCATTATCATTGTTTATTTTTCTGTTATGTACAGAGATTTGAAATATTTATTTCCCCTCCAATCCTTTTCAATCTTCACGTTACATTTTGGTCATTTTCTCTCCAAATAAAATTTGCCCAAAGCTGCACAACATATGACCTCTACATAAATACGGGTGCTGTGACTTCTATTGTAGCTATGTTTAGCATCCCTATATAAGAGAGTGCCATAACCGCGTTTAGTCACACGGTTGCTTTTCTTTTACAAGTGAGCATGAAAAGAACTAGTTTCAGCATTTATTTAAATTTAAATGAAAAAGGTAAGCTGGTAAGGTAGTTACACAGTAAAATTTTTTTTATAAAAAAATAAATAAAAAAATCGAAATCGTGAATCGGTCAAACTTTATGAAAAAATCGAGATTTTTTTTTTTGCCATATCGCCCAGCCCTACTGTCGTTTGTCCATTACTGTACCGTCCCTACTCTTCTCAATGAGCTACGGGTGATGCCGCCTGCCCCTCCTCCGCCTCAGAGCACTGACAGGCGGCCCAGTCCTCGTACAGCAGCCTCTCCCACCTGCAGCCTGACAGCAGATCACCCCTCTGCGTACCGACGGCAAATGATTTAGCACCGGCAGTGTGAAGGTATCTCCCTTGTACAGTCAAACCGATCTGCTTCTCCTTTATTTAACAATTTAATTTGACCGTTTATTCTTTTCTTGTTCAAAATCAAAGATGTTTTAAGTGTGAGCTTCTGAACTTGTCTGAGTATATTACGTCTGAGCGATTACTGCAAATTCACTACTCATCTATAATGATATACTGTATTCAAACAGCAATACATTTAGTTAAATTGACATGCTTACATAAAGCGTAGTGCAAATATAAATACCCCATTTATTTACCATAGTCTGTTAAACAAATAGAAATAGTAGAACGTGATGATGTCACTAATATGCAAATTAGCGCATGACATAATCTAGCGACTTTTTGGGCAGAGTTTAGCGCCTTTTCGTTGAGAATAGTTGGCAACAGTGGGCTCGAAGCCGTCGAGTCGCACATGAAAGGAGAAAAGCACCAGCGGTACGTTTCATCAGCTAGTCATAGCGGGTCCAGGTTATTCCTTGCGTTGTTTGCAGCTCGACCTAATGATGTTACTAGTTCAGACGCCACCTCACAGTCGGCTATAACAAGTTTCATTTCACCATCAGACACCTAAAAGTCAGAGGTACTGTGGGTTCTCCATACCAGGGGTTGTCAAACTTTTAGGACACACGCCCCCTCAAGTTTGGCCAATTTCACTCACACCCCCCTCTCCCCCGAGCCAAAATCATAATCCATGTGTAAACATTCACATATTACTTGCTGCGTTTAAAGTGCGTAGCAAAGGGGCGTCGCTAGACCCAATCTGAAAAAACTAAATCGAATTCCATTAGAAAAAGATGCAAGGAAAGGAGAAGTTGGTGGACCCAGATGATGAAATTGAGAAGATGAGAAGAGAGATGCCTCATGTCTTGAGGAGAATTGGGATGTTACAAAACTTTCTCTTATTGAAAGTCATGTAATAACATTAGTGTTTTCTAGCAGTGATGTAGATTATTTGTCCACATTTTGGCTTGTGAAAGGCTGTTGTGAGGACTCTTTATTGAGCTTATTTTCACTATTCTATTCTATAAGTTTCCTTCATATAAGGCATTGTGTTGTTTAGTCTAATCCAACTTATCTATGTTACGTTGGCTCTGTTCTACATCACAAAGGAGCAAAAAAAAAGAAAGGAAAAAGGTCTCAAAGAAAAGTAGTTTTGCTTGTCTTTCTTACCGAGTCGACACATTGCACATAACTGATACCAAATGGAAAACTTTCAAGTTTTGATTTCCATTGTAGGAGGCA
>LR812534.1:72808903-72811947 GCA_903798195.1 Danio kyathit
GTGTGTGTATGTTTGTGTGTGTGTGTTTGTGTTCTGTTTAAGTTTTACTGTGGATACACACTCTACCAGGTGTATGTGTGCATGTGTGTGTTCTGTCTGAGTTCTACTGAGTATTTATTGGTGCATATCTAATCCATAAGTTTCTGTCGTGTGTGTGTGTGTGCTTGTGCGTGTGTGTGTGTGTGTGTTAGACTCATGATAACAGAGAGCATCTGGCCATGATGGAGCGAATACATGGACCTGTTCCTTCCAGAATGATCCGCAAAACGAGGTCAGGAGCACACATTGATTGATCTGCTGATTGATTTATTTGAATGATTGATTGATTTGAATGATTGATTGCTTGACTGACTAATTAGCTGCTTGAGTGACTGATTGACTAAATGATTGGTTGATTGACTGAGCAGCTGATTGATTGATCAACTGATTTATTGGCTGATCAACTGATTGATTGACATATTGATTGATTGATTGATTGATTGATTTGATTGACTGATGGATTGATTTGATTGACTGATTGATTTATTTTCAGTGAGTAGTGTCCAGTGTAATCATGACTTGACCTTTGCCCTCAGGAAGCAGAAGTACTTCTACAGAGGTCGTCTGGACTGGGACGAGAGCACGTCAGCGGGCCGATACGTCAGAGAGAACTGCAGGCCGCTGAGGGTGAGGGAACACACACACTGACCTTTACTTCATGAACACAAGGGCTCTAGCTATACATCTGTGCAACAATATATATATATATACAGTTGAAGTCGGAATTATTAGAATTTTTGGCTCCCTGTTTATTTTTCCCCCAATTTCTGTTTAACGGAGAGCAGATTTCTCCAACACATTTCTAATCATAATAGTTTAATAACTCATCTCTAATAACTGATTTATTTTCTCTTTGTCATGATGACAGTAAATAATATTAGACTAGATACTTCTTCAAGACACTTCTATACAGCTTAAAGTGACATTTAAAGGCTTAACTAGGGTAATTAGGGTAACTAGGCAGGTTAGGGTAATTAGGCAAGTTATTGTAGAATGATGGTTTGTTCTGTAGACTATCGAAAACAAATATAGCTTAAAGGGGCTAATAATATTGACCTTAAAATGGTTTAAAAAAAAATTAAAACTGCTTTCATTCTAGCCGAAATAAAACAAATAAGACTTTATCAAGAAGAAAAAATATTATCAGACATACTGTGAAAATTTCCCTGCTCTGTTAAACATCATTTGGGAAATATTTAAAAAAAAAATCAAAGGGGGGCGAATAATTCTAACTTCAACTGTATATATAGTAGGGACAAAATAAAAAGTCTACCGTTTCATATTATGCTCTATTGTTTATTTCATGATGTTACACAATACATTGTTTACGGTGATATTTTTCATGATTTATATGAGCGCAATATTACACACATTACAGCAGTTTTCCGGAAAGGTCTGTATGTGTGAACAGGCCCTTTTTGAAAATACTGGTAAAGTTGTTCCGGAAATTTTCAGAATATTTACCGGTATCACTGTGTGAAAGGGGCTATTTTATAATCAGTATTTGATGCCAGTGTTCAGTCCCCTGGAGCAGAGGGCCTATTGATCACCTCTGTACACTCTGCTCTCTGCTTTAGGAAAGACTTTCCTCTCTACAGCAGCCATCTCAGTCCCCAGTGAAAGAGTTTGTTCATCAGCAGGGGACAGTGTAAATGTGCCCTCAGCTTATGCCAGAAAACACAGATATGCTGATATTCCTTTTTAAATATGTCAAACTCCAGCACAGTCACAGTTTTAGTTTATATTAATGAGTCTTCTTTAGTTTCTATTTTTCTTTTTTGGAATTTGTTTTTAAAATAGTAATTTAGTTATGGCAGATAATATATTATATATTGCATAAATGTGCAGCATTTAAGAAAAAACTGAAAGGACTCTTGTTCACCTTTAATTAGTTTCAAATAATTTTGTTAAAATATCGTGACTAAATCGTTAGATTAGTATGGTGAATCGTGAGTCAGGTGAATCGTTACATCCCTACAGGGATGCAGACAGAAACCTGAAGAACAGCATCATGAGAAAGCCGCAGTCTTTAAAGTGCAGTGTTGACATTTAGCATTTTGTTTAGGGTCATTTCATGTTGGACCCGTAATCATTAGTTTGGATTTTGTTTTCAATTAATAATAGAAACCCTTATTTCAACACTGCATGATGTGTTTACTCGTGTTATCTTTGACTAATATTTAAACTGGTTTGATGATCTGAGACATTGAAGTGTGACAAACATGCAAAAAAATAAGAAATCAGTCAATTTTGCTATTAATAAGGACTCAAATGGTATTGATGGGTAAACTGATTTTTCCATGCTTAGCCATGGGGGGCACGTTCTGGAGGTAACATCCATTGTCCCAGGTGCCTCAAACCAAATGCATAATGATACAGAGATAGTTTGGGAAGACCTAAGCCTCCCCTCTCAACTGGAAGCTGCAGTTTCTCTAACTCATTCGAGGTTTCGTCCCATTCCACTTCAATTGTTTACATAAAGTTAAAGTCAGAATTATTAGCCCCCTAAATTCTTTAGCCTCCCTGTTTATTTTTTTCCCCATTTTCTGTTTAACGGAGAGAAGATTTTCTCAACACATTTCTAAACATAACAATTTTAATAACTCATCTCTAATAACTGATTTATTTTCTCTTTGTCATGATGACAGTAAATAATATTAGACTAGATATTCTTCAAGACACTTCTATACAGCTTAAAGTGACATTTAAAGCCTTAACTAGGGTAATTAGGATAACTAGGCAGGTTAGGGTAATTAGGCAAGTTATTGTATAATGATGGTTTGTTCTGTAGACTCAGAAAAAATATCAGAAAACAATCTATAGCTTAAAGGGGCTAATAATATTGACCTTAAATGTTTCTTAAAAAATTAAAAACTGCTTTTATTGTAGCCGAAGTAAAACAAATAAGACTTTCTCCAGAAGAAAAAATATTATCAGACATACTGTGAACATTTCCTTGCTCTGTTAACACATCATTTGGGAAATATTTAAAAAAGAAAAAAAAT
>LR812534.1:72812447-72814947 GCA_903798195.1 Danio kyathit
CTCTCTCTCGCGTCAGTCCTCTCTTCTCTCTCTCTCTCTCTCTCTCTCTCTCTCTCTCTCTCTCTCTCTCTCTCTCTCTCTCTCTCTCTCTCTCTCTCTCTCACTCTCTCTCTCTCTCAGCAGCAGCAGCAGCTGACGCGCGCATCTCACAGCACATCTCACAGCAAACTAATTTGTAACTTTGTTGCATAAAAGTAATAGGCTAAATAACAAAACGGGATTTCATTAACAAACAAGTTAAATAAAACTATTTGTAAAAACGAAACAAACGAAAAAGAAAATGAAAGAACTAAGAGCTGAAACCAGCTCAAATGTTCTGGAATAAAAGGTGTTGTGTGGTGTATTACCACAATCATTGGTCATTTGAGACAGCACTCCTGCAAGATTCTCTCTTGCTTTCACAAAAAAATTATTTATCTTTCATTTATATCCGTTATTAAAAGCCTATTTAAGTTTTAAGTTGGCCTATAGCCTATTTTTTCAGTGCATGTATTGACTGCTTCTTTAAATACACGGAATATATGTGCCTTATTTGTGTTCAATTGGATGAAATGATAAACATGCGCATTTTTTTAGAAAATAGCATATTTATTTAATTTAAAAATGTCAGGCCTATATTTATTTATAGGCTATAAATGTTTATTATATTTGTTTGTTTAAACTAGCCTAAATATATTAAATTAAATTACAATTTGCATTTTACCATTCATTTTGGCTTTAACGAATTAATGAACAGATAATTGATAACTTATCAAAGAACATTTTACTGAGCTCAGTGAAAAGTTTCATATGTAGGCCTATACAGTCAAAAAAATAGCCTATGTCTAAAATGAAACTATTTCTCTTATCAGAAAACAACAAACACATATTCCCAAGCGCAACATTGTGTTAGATTTTAACAAATACAAATGTGACAGTTTGATGACTACTTTTGTGATGATCAGACCTGAAGCTGCATCGCACTCAACTGAACAAAAACATGATGAAAACGCCTTCACCGCACAGAAATAGTCACCCGCGGTCGGCGAGTCCTCCCGCCTGAAAGGACCTTAATGCGTCTTTGTTTCTTCTGTGCATAGATAAATACCATTTCATTTGCTTTCATTTATTTATATTATATCCATTTTGCCGCAATCCCGCGATAACGGCATGGACAAGAAGTCACCATCAAATCTTGTCCTGCGCCGCAATGTTGCATCAGAGTCTTGTTTTAAATAATTTTGCTTATTTAGCTGTAAGAGCACAGTAATTTGCATTGGTTTGAATTATTTTCCAAGATAAAACGTAATGCAAATGAATTAGATTATTAAATAATTAAAAAAAAAAAAAGGCAAAAGGTAAATACGTTTAGAAATAGTTAAATAAATGAACAAATAAGTAAACATAACACTATTGCGCCCCCATGCGATAGTATTGTGTATCGGCGATCTCACAGGGGGACGATATGGCGATCTGAAAATTTTGTATATCTCCCAACACTAATTCTGAGCTAGACTTGAACTGAAAGAGGGCGGTTCATGACCTATTAAAGAGATGAACCATTCCTCATTATTTACTCACACTTAACTGATTTTAAACAGTTATTTAGTTTTATATATTTAGTTTCTCCTGCTGAACACAAAACAAGATATCCTGAAGAATACTGGAGGAAACTGCCATTGACATCCATCGTAGGAACGAAAATACTATGCAAGGCAGTGGCTGTTTTCCAGCATTCTTCAAAATATCTTCAGTATAGTTTTCATTTTAGGTGAACTGTGCCTTTAAATTATCTGGAACACTTGTGCTGCAGCCTGAAGATCTCTTTAATGCTCGCGCTCATTTACAGACCTACATATACATCATATCTTGTTTTGAGCATATAAGTAGTAGTAGTATAATCTGGAGTTGCAGCATTAATGTGTGTGTGTGTGTGTGTCAGTCTGTGTGTGCAGATGTTGGACTGGTTCGATTATCACGGCCACATGTGTCTGAGTTTCGAGCTGCTGGGTCTCAGTACCTTCGACTTCATGAAGGAGAATAATTACCTGCCGTACTCTATCAGTCAGGTCAGACACATGGCCTACCAGATCTGCCTCGCTGTCAAGTGTGAGTTAATACACACGCATACACACACACTATATAAGCACACAGACACACACACACTCCGTACACTCACATATATACACATGCACACACCATACACTCATACACGCACATAAATTGTGTGTGTGTGTAATTTGTTTTGTAATTATGGTCTGTTTCTCTGACAGTTCTCCATGACAACAAGCTGACCCACACTGACCTGAAGCCGGAGAACATCCTGTTTGTGAGCTCAGACTATAGTGTGGTGTACAACGCAGAGACGGTGAGATCTACACCAGTGCACATTCACTTTATAAGGACTTTAAACTCACACACACGCACACACACACACACACACACACACACACACACACACACACACACACACACTGTTTACATCTGTTTCAAACTAACTGCCACACGAGTCACCAAACTC
>LR812534.1:72817447-72833698 GCA_903798195.1 Danio kyathit
AAGGGGCTAATAATATTGACCTTAAAATGGTGTTTAAAAAATTAAAAACTGCTTTCATTCTAGCCTAAATAAAACAAATCAGACTTTATCAAGAAGAAAAAATATTATCAGACATACTGTGAACATTTCCCTGCTCTGTTAAACATCATTTGGGAAATATTTAAAAAAAAATCAAAGGGGGGCGAATAATTCTGACTTCAACTGTATATATAGTAGGGACAAAATAAAAAGTCTACCGTTTCATATTATGCTCTATTGTTTATTTCATGATGTTACACAATACATTGTTTACGGTGATATTTTTCATGATTTATATGAGCGCAATATTACACACATTACAGCAGTTTTCCGGAAAGGTCTGTATGTGTGAACAGGCCCTTTTTGAAAATACTGGTAAAGTCGTTCCGGAAATTTTCAGAATATTTACCGGTATCATTTTATAATCAGTATTTGATGCCAGTGTTCAGTCCCCTGGAGCAGAGGGCCTATTGATCACCTCTGTACACACTGCTCTCTGCTTTAGGAAAGACTTTCCTCTCCACAGCAGCCATCTCAGTCCCCAGTGAAAGAGTTTGTTCATCAGCAGGGGACAGTGTAAATGTGCCCTCAGCTTATGCCAGAAAACACAGATATGCTGATATTCCTTTATAAATATGTCAAACCCCAGCACAGTCACAGTTTTAGTTTATATTAATGAGTCTTCTTTAGTTTCTATTTTTCTTTTTTGGAATTTGTTTTTAAAATAGTAATTTAGTTATGGCAGATAATATATTATATATTGCAAAAATGTGCAGCATTTAAGAAAAAACTGACAGGGCTCTTGTTCACCTTTAATTAGTTTCAAATAATTTTGTTAAAATATCGTGACTAAATCATTAGATTAGTATGGTGAATCGTGAGTCAGGTGAATTGTTACATCCCTACAGGGATGCAGACAGAAACAGCATCATGAGAAAGCCGCAGTCTTTAAAGTGCAGTGTTGACATTTAGCATTTTGTTTAGGGTCATTTCATGTTGGACCTGTAATCATTAGTTTGGATTTTGTTTTCAATTAATAATAGAAACCCTTATTTCAACACTGCATGATGCGTTTACTCGTGTTATCTTTGACTAATATTTAAACTGGTTTGATGATCTGAGACATTGAAGTGTGACAAACATGCAAAAAAATAAGAAGCTATTAATAAGGACTCAAATGGTATTGATGGGTAAACGGATTTTTCCATGTTTAGCCATGGGGGGCACGTTCTGGAGGTAACATCCATTGTCCCAGGTGCCTCAAACCAAATGCATAATGATACAGAGATAGTTTGGGAAGACCTAGGCCTCCCCTCTCAACCGGAAGCTGCAGTTTCTCTAACTCATTCGAGGTTTCGTCCCATTCCACTTCAATTGTTTACATACAGTTGAAATCAGAATTATTTGCCCCCTTGAATTCTTTAGCCCCCCTGTTTATTTTTTTCCCCATTTTCTGTTTAAGGGGGAGCAGATTTTCTCAACACATTTCTAAACATAACAATTTTAATAACTCATCTCTAATAACTGATTTATTTTCTCTTTGTCATGATGACAGTAAATAATATTAGACTAGATATTCTTCAAGACACTTCTATACAGCTTAAAGTGACATTTAAAGGCTTCACTAGGTTAATTAGGGTAACTAGGCAGGTTAGGGTAATTAGGCAAGTTATTGTATAATGATGGTTTGTTCTGTAGACTATCAGAAAAAATATATAGCTTAAAGGGGCTAATAATATTGACCTTAAAATGGTGATAAAAAAATTAAAAACTGCTTTTATTGTAGCCGAAATAAAGCAAATAAGACTTTCTCCAGAAGAAAAAATATTATCAGACATACTGTGAAAATTTCCTTGCTCTGTTAAACATTATTTGGGAAATATTTTAAAAAGAAAACTAAACCAAAGGGGGGGAGAATAATTCTGATTTCAATTGTATGTCAAATTTACTGCAATATTTTGGGTGGACAGAGGTAGGTAGGGAGCTTAAGACATAATTAATTTTGGGTATAGAGTTCATTTTTAATACATTGACCTTTCCCCAGAGAGATAGAAAAAGGGGAGCCCATCTCGTTGTATCGGCTGAGATTGTTTCCAGTAAAGGGTCAAGATTAACTAACAATATGTTTGAACTGATGGGGAAAGGTTATTCCTAAATACCGTATACCCCTGTCAGGCCATTTAAATGCACCTGTTTGAAACAGTGATTTAGGACAATAAGCAGGCAGGGGAAGAGCCTCTGATTTAGACCAGTTAACTTTATTCCCAGACATATTTGAAAAATTATTTATTGTGCCAAGCAAAGCAGGAAGAGAATTTATTGGTTCAGTAACAAAAAGCTAAACATCGTCTGCATAAAGCATGAGTTACTGAGCTGTGCCCCCTAGCAAATGATCAACTATAATACAAACTGTCGGCGCCAGTGGTGTAGTGGTTAATGCATCGACACATGCACTCCAGTGCTCACGGCGACCCGAGTTCGATTCCGCCTCGCAGTCCTATGCTGATCCTTCCCCTCTCTCTGCTCCTCATGCTTTCCTGTCAATTCTCTCTATTGTCCTATCCAATAAAGGTGAAAACCCTGAAAAAAATTATATAAAAAAACTAGAATACAAACTCAACATTGCAGATCCGGTGATGTGACTATTTGCGAATGATCACATATGCTGTGTATGACGTTGATCTCCAGTCGAGCTTCTGCTTTATATTCTCCATATTCTTAATGATCTTCAGAGCGATGCGAGAGCCTCACCTGTCACACACACACACAACATGAGCACACACACATGCATATGCCCGCATAAACACACACAAATGGATGCATGCTTAAGCACACACACACAACATGAGCACACACACATGCATATGCCCGCATAAACACACACAAATGGATGCATGCTTAAGCACACACACACAACATGAGCACACACACATGCATATGCCCGCATAAACACACACAAATGGATGCATGCATAAACACACACACACATGAGCACACACATGCATATGCCCGCATAAACACACACAAATGGATGCATGCATGCATAAACACACACACACAACATGAGCACACACACATGCATATGCCCTCATAAACACACACAAATGGATGCATGCATAAACACACACACACAACATGAGCACACACACATGCATATGCCCTCATAAACACACACAAATGGATGCATGCATAAACACACACACACAACATGAGCACACACACATGCATATGCCCTCATAAACACACACAAATGGATGCATGCATAAACACACACACATGCATATGCCCGCATAAACACACACACAAATGGATGCATGCATAAACACACACACACACACACACACACACACACACACACACACAACATGAGCACACACACATGCATATGCCCGCATAAACACACACAAATGGATGCATGCATAAACACACACACAACATGAGCACACACACATGCATATGCCCGCATAAACACACACACAACATGAGCACACACATGCATATGCCCTCATAAACACACACAAATGGATGCATGCATAAACACACACACACACACACACAAACAACATGAGCACACACATGCATATGCCCGCATAACCACACACAAATGGATGCATGCATAAACACACACACACACACACACAACACGAGCACACACACACATGCATATGCCCACATAAACACACACAAATGGATGCATGCATAAACACACACACACACAACATGAGCACACACACATGCAAATGCCCGCATAAACACACACACACATGCATATGCCCGCATAAACACACACAAATGGATGCATGCATAAACACACACACACAACATGAGCACACACACATGCATATGCCCACATAAACACACACAAATGGATGCATGCATAAACACACACACACACAACATGAGCACACACACATGCAAATGCCCGCATAAACAAACACAAATGGATGCATGCATAAACACACACACACACACACACACAACATGAGCACACACACATGCATATGCCCGCATAAACACACACAAATGGATGCATGCATGCATAAACACACACACACAACATGAGCACACACACATGCATATGCCCTCATAAACACACACAAATGGATGCATGCATAAACACACACACACAACATGAGCACACACACATGCATATGCCCTCATAAACACACACAAATGGATGCATGCATAAACACACACACACAACATGAGCACACACACATGCATATGCCCTCATGAACACACACAAATGGATGCATGCATAAACACACACACAACATGAGCACACACACATGCATATGCCCGCATAAACACACACAAATAGATGCATGCATAAACACACACACACACACAACATGAGCACACACATGCATATGCCCGCATAAACACACACACAAATGGATGCATGCATAAACACACACACAACATGAGCACACACACATGCATATGCCCGCATAAACACACACACAAATGGATGCATGCATAAACACACACACAACATGAGCACACACACATGCATATGCCCGCATGAACACACACACAAATGGATGCATGCATAAACACACACACACACACAACATGAGCACACACACATGCATATGCCCGCATAAACACACACACAAATGGATGCATGCATAAACACACACACAACATGAGCACACACACATGCATATGCCCGCATAAACACACACAAATGGATGCATGCATAAACACACACACAACATGAGCACACACACATGCATATGCCCGCATAAACACACACACAAATAGATGCATGCATAAACACACACACAACATGAGCACACACACATGCATATGCCCGCATAAACACACACACAAATGGATGCATGCATAAACACACACACACAACATGAGCACACACACATGCATATGCCCTCATAAACACACACACAAATGGATGCATGCATAAACACACACACAGCATGAGCACACACACATGCATATGCCCTCATAAACACACACACAACATGAGCACACACACATGCATATGCCCGCATAAACAAACACACAACATGAGCACACACACATGCATATGCCCGCATAAACACACACAAATGGATGCATGCATAAACAAACACACACACACACACACACAAACAAACACACTCACAAAATATAGGCGCACACACACAGACACACATGTGATATCGATGCTGAAACCATATATTGAGCAGCTGTATATTCATCTCTCTCTCTCTCTCTCTCTCTGTCTCTCTCTCTCTCTCTCTCTCTCTGTCTCTGTATAGAGGTATATGCTGTGTGAGTCGGAGGATCATCATCAGTTCTTTGATTTGCTGGAGGGTTTGTTGGAGTACGAGCCGGAGCAGCGTTTGTCTCTCTCCGCTGCGCTGCGGCATGCCTTCTTTAGTCTCTTCCGAGACACTGAACACTTCAGTGGAGGCCGTGACATCAGCCGGTGACCTCTGACCTCTGCTGCAGTCACTCATGGGCAGGTGGGTCAGCCAGTATTGACCTCAGTTATGATGAAGAGAATATTAATGAACGCTCGCTGCTGATTGGTGGAGGACTGACAGCTCCTCACACCGGATTGGTCAGCCCGAGTTTGACGGACAGCTTCAGGGGCGGTTCTCTTGGGATCATCGTGGACTAAATTAGGATTATAATATTGCACATGTGGCGGTTGTCCAACGTTTTCAGTATTTATTTTATGACTTCTGTTGTTTTGTATGAGATGAATATCAGTGTGTGTACAGTACATGTTCTAGAATAAACCATGCTTCATATCAGACCAGCGCACACAAGTGTGTGTGCGTGAAGTATGTTTGTGTTTGGAGGACGGTGTGTGTAGAAATGTTCTGGAAGCAACGAGGTCGTGTTCACAGTGTGTGTGTGTTCACAGACTGCAGCATCACGTCGACACACACATCAAATCCAGTGTGTGTTTTTACAGACTGCAGCATCACTTGAACACACACGCACTGCACTGTGTGTGTGTTCACAGACTGCAGCATCATGTCAACTCACACACTGTCAAATCAGTGACTGTGTGTGTGTTCACAGACTGCAGCATCACTTGAACACACACACACACACACACGCACACACACAGACACACACACTGGCCAATCCAGTGACTGTGTGTGTTTACAGACTGCAGCACCACTTGAACACACACAGTCAAATCCAGCGACTGTGTGTGTGTGTGTGTGTGTGTGTGTGTGTGTGTGTGTGTGTGTGTGTGTGTGTGTGTGTGTGTGTGTGTATGTGTGTTCACAGACTGCAGCATTACTTGAACACACACACACACACACAGGTCAATCCAGTGACTGTATATTCACAGACTGCAGCATCACATCAACACACACACATTAAATCCAGTGTGTGTGTACGTATTTACAGACTGCAGCATCACTTGAACACACACAGTCAAATCCAGCGATTGTGTGTGTGAGTGTGTGTGTTCACAGACTGCAGCATTACTTGAACACACACACACACATACACACTGTCAAATCCAGCAACTGTGTGTTTACAGACTGCAGCATCACTTGAACACACACAGTCAAATCCAGCGACTTTGTGTGTGCGTATGTGTGTATGTGTGTTCACAGACTGCAGCATTACTTGAACACGCACACACACACACACACACACTGGTCAATCCAGTGACTGTATATTCACACACTGCAGCATCACATCAACACACACACATTAAATCCAGTGTGTGTGTACGTATTTACAGACTGCAGCATCACAATGAAATGCTGCAATCTGTGAACACACACACACACAGTTGCTGGATTTGACAGTGTGTGTGTGTGTACACTTTACTGAAGCGGCCTGTAAAGTGTGACCCACATATGGACAGTGTTGAGCTGTAAACGGGTTCAGGCTTTTGACAGCCTGTCAATCCAAATGTCCAGCTCTGGCAGACTTTTAAAGCTCGATTACAGCTCTAACACACGTTACAGTACCCCAACACTGGCCATGACCTTAATGACCTCAACCTTGACCCCAAACAACACCTTTCTGTCTGTCTGTCTGTCTCTCTGTCTGTCTCTCTGTCTGTCTGGTTCACGTGTGGTCACTGATCTCCTCTCAATCTTTTAAGCTGCTCAGATGTTCAGATACACACACACAGACTCACACACACACCTGATCAATCACTCAGAGAAAACACTGAAGCACACACACACACTGGACAGAGGAGAGGAAGGTCGGTGTGTGTTATCAGTGACCCTGAAGAGGCCTTGATGAGCTGACAGGTGAGGACACAATTAATTACACACACACACACACACACACACACACACACACACACACACACACACACACACACACACACACACACACAGACTCAGTGTTCTCTCCTGTCTATTCCCTCTGTCATCAGTGTGTGTGTGTGACATATCAGGACACAGTATAACAGGTGTTACAGCAGAAGGTGAATCATGCAGACAGTGCTGATGTCCTCTTTCCTCAAACAGCTCATCAATAATACACAATGACTTTCTTCAGGAAGTAAAACTGTACAGATTCCTGTAAAGAATCCAGGAAAATACAGTCTGTACAGGATAAAAACCACCAAAACATGTAGAATGTCCCCATAATTCACAAAAACCTGTGTGTGTGTTTGCTGGTTTATGAGGACAGAAATGTGTATAATGTCATAGATATGATCAGAGTATTACATCACTGAGCTGCTTTATGAGGACATGTCTGATGTCCGGGTTATTCACAATGCTGTAAAGTTTTCCACAGGTGTGTGTGTGAGGGTGGGGTTGGGGGAGGAGCTTATAATAAGAGCTTATACTCTATAAAATACATTACACCTGTGGAGAGTCCTCATTAACCACCTATACCAGCATGTGTGTGAGTGAAGTGTGCCTCTTTTTATATCCCAGTGGGGACTTAAACCTGAATGCACACAGACTCATGGGGACCAAAATTAAGGATGTAATGGGTTGGCATGCTTCTAAATCAGACAGAATGAAAGATTTTGAAGATGTAAGAATGCAGATGGTCACCAGTGAGAGGTGAGTTCAGGGGTTTGTGCAGTAGAAACATCATTACAAATATGAGAGTCCTCACTGAGATATAGGAACAAGTGTGTGTGTGTCTACACTCACAGATGGATCTGCATCTGCCAGCTCTTTTGTTAATAATCTTAATTATTGTGCATCTGCTTGTCGATCATCATCATCAGGGCTGCTCTTATATTCTGCTTTTCTTCATCAGTTGTAAACCTGATTACATCACAGTACTCAGAAAAGCTGGAGTGTTGAAAGAATTGCTTTTCTGTGCTGTATATATCTATCTATCTGTTTTTCAGAGATGAGGATAAACACCAGTCCTCTTCTTTGGTCCCACTTTATTTTAATGTACAATTCACACTGTTCATAAGCTAGTAACTAAGAGTTTTAGCTCAATAAACCACTTATTAGCTGGTTATTAGGGGTTAGTAAGCTAGTAGCAGGGTTTAGGTGTTGGGTATGTAGGGATGTAGAATAAGATCATACTTAGTGCTAATTAACTGGTAATAGCTTAATAATTGGCAGGTAATAAACCATTAGTAAATATTCATTCATTGTTGTTTTTATTATTTTTTTGTGTACTGTGAGATATAATCTACCATTATTTTTATTTATTTTACAGGTAGAACAAAAACTAGTCGTGTGTGTGCTTGTGTATGTGAGAGAGGACATGTGTGTCCATGTGAGTGTCTATCAGTGCATGTGTGTAGATGTATGATTCCGTGTGTATACAGTGGCGTAGCGCAAAATGCGGGGGCCCCCCTGCAGGGATTATTGACGGGGCCCCCTGGTGAGGGGGGGGGGGGGGGGGGGGGATTGGGGGGGGTTTGGGGGGGTTGGCGCGAGTGTTACAAGCAATGGCGGTTCTAGACCAGAATGACTTTTTTTTGTCAGTATTTACTGTATATTTTTGATTGTCTACACAACAAACCAGTTATATAACTTGACTAATTATTTTACTTTACTTGAATTAATTACTTGACTAGTTAACATAACCTAGTGAAGTCTTTAAATTACACTTTAATCTGAATACAACTATCTTGCAAAATAACTAGTAAAATATTATGCACTGACTGTCACCATGGGAAAGATAAAAAAAAGTAGTTATTAGAAATTAGTTAGTTAAACTATTAAGTTTAAAAAACCGTGTTGTAAAAAATCATGTGTTGAAGACTCGTATTATGTCAGTCCTGACATCTAAATGAATGAAGGCAAAACTACGAGTAGAACATTACTTTCAACGTGACTGAAAACTAAATTTGATCATTGTGTTACATCTGTTCTCCGGTACTTGCCGACTGTAAATTCAAGACTGCATTTCCTAACTTAAAACTATATACACCCAGCTTCTGATTTATAATATGCAGACTCTGCAGAGCCGAGGACTTCCTCTATTAAAAGGTTTAAAAAGTCTAATATAATCAACAGTGGACATTTTGTTTCACAACATGAACATGACTGAAGTTGAATCTTTTAATTACCCGTGTTAATTTGGGGGTGAACTTCTGAATGCGGGGAACTATTGCGCACAGAGGGAGCGCGCGTGAAGGCAAAGAGAAGGAGTGCACGTGAGTGCGAATGCGCGCGACACCTAGAGCGCGCGAAAGAAGCTCCAGTCATTTCTCCGCAGTTTGCCGCCAATGGCTGATATCCGTGACGTTTTGACCATCTTTTACAGTCTATGGTTTTGACACAAAAATATCTCGCGGGGCCCCTTATCACGCGGGGCCCCCCCGCGGTGCGTGCCCTGCGGGCCCGTCCGCTACGCCACTGTGTGTATATGAGTGTGTTTGTCTCTATGCATGTGTTTGTATGAATTTGTTTGTGTGTGTATGACTGTGTTTGTTATGACTGTGTGGGTTTGTGTGAGTATATGAGTTTGTGTGTGTGACTTTTATATAGGAGTGTGCATTTGTGTGTGTGTGTGTGAAAGCTGCACGTGCATCTGCTCCTGTGCCGTCTAATGAGATTCCCCTTGTTAAACTCTTTACTGTAGTAATCTCTCTCACACACACACACAGTAGATCTGCGCAGAACGACAGACAGCAGGAGCAAACAGCAGAGTCCTGAACGAGAGGAATATTCAGAGAAGAAGAAGAAAAAGGAGGAGAAATCATCCTGAAAACAGCAAACGAGTGTTTTATTGGCCTGCGGAGCGACGCATCACTGATGCAGACCCTGAGTGCATCTCTGTGTGCAGGTACACACACACACACACACACACAATACGCTTCCTCTGCATTATCTCTGCATCTGTTTATTTAATTATAATTGTGTAATTGTGTGTTTTACCTCTATTGCATGTTATAACATTCAGCAAATCTTCCTCAAAGTGTTTTAAAGTATAAATATGAGTGAATAAATTATTAATAAGTATAATTATTGGTAGGTGCTTTTTACAGTTTGATTTGTTTGCATCTTTAACTCTGCTAGTAAACATAAATAATCAATGCAGAATTAATATTGTGTTTTATAACATTATTGATTATTGCACAGTGGAGAATTACTTTAAAAACTAACATTAAATTAAAGAGAGCGACTTAATAAAAGTATTTATTATTGTTGTTTAATGTTTCAGCTCAAGTGAATTAAGCTTATTAATATCTAGAGCAGCACAACATCTGTGAGCTCAGATTTACAGATATTTTAGCCCATTCATTTTGTTTTAGAGTATTTATTTGCTTATGTAAATGTGTTTATTCTATATTTTATATAGTGCAAATGTTCATATGATTTATGTACGGTGCCGTTTGTATATTTCTTCTGTCTCTTAGTAAATGAAAGACTTTGTTCTATTGGATTTGCATTGTGAACACAAGTTAAACAGTGTTGTTAATTTCATGTGGTGAGTTTTTAGTCAGATTACTCAGACGGGGCAGAGCGAGGACTCCTTTCAAGACACTCTCAATATCATCACGCATAAATCTGCAGATGTTTACCTACATGGCAGAAAGCTCTGCAGATTGTGTCTGGCCCTGCTCATGTCTAAACATTCTTCAATCATAGGAAATATACTTGAGATTTAATGAATTAAACATGCAAAATGTGTTCAAATAAGGCGAGTTCCTGAAACAATAACAGATTTATCAATTAGGTGCATTTATTCTAATATTAGATCAAAGCTCTGAATTGACCAATCACAGCGCAGGATCACAGTTAGCGTGTGTGTGTGTTTGTGAGAGACTGTTGGTGTGTGTGTATTTATATACACTCACTGGCCACTTTATTAGGTACACCTTACTAGTACCAGGTTGGACCCATTTTGCCTTCAGAACTGCTTTAATCCTTCATGGCAGAGATTCATCAAGCTACTGGAAATATTCCTCAGAGATTTTGCTCCATATTGTCATGATAGCATCACACAGTTGCTGCAGATTTGTCGGCTGCACATCCATGATGCCAATCTCCCGTTCCACCACATCCCAAAGGTGCTCTATTGGATTGAGCTCTGGTGACTGTGGAGGCCATTTGAGTCAACTCATCGTCATGTTCAAGAAACCAGTCTGAGATGATTGGCGCTTTATGACATGGTGCGTTATCCTGCTGGAAGTAGCCATCAGAAGATGGAGACACTGTGGTCATAAAGGGATGGGCATGGTCAGCAACAATACTCAGGTAGGCTGTGGCGTTGACACCATGCTCAATTGGTACTAATGGACCCAAAGTGTGCCAAGAAAATCTCCCCCACACCATTACACCACCACCACCAGCCTGAACCGCTGATACAAGGCAGGATGGATCCATGCTTTCATGTTGTTGAGGCCAAATTCTGAGCCGACCATCCGAATGTGGCAGCAGAAATGGAGACTCATCAGACCAGGCAACGTTTCTCCAATCTTCTCTTGTCCAGTTTTGGTGAGCCTGTGTGAATTGTAGCCTCAGTTTCCTGTTCTTAGCTGACAGGAGCGGCACCCGGTGTGGTCTTCTGCTGCTGTAGCCCATCCGCCTCAAGGTTGGACGTGTTGTGTGTTCAGAGATGCTCTTCTCCTCGGTTGTAACGAGTGCTTATTTGAGTTACTGTCGCCTTTCTATCAGCTGGAACCAGTCTGGCCATTCTCCTCTGACCTCTGGCATCAACAAGGCATTTGCGCCCACAGAACTGCCGCTCACTGGAGATTTCCTCTTTGTCGGACCATTCTCTGTAAACCCTAGAGATGGTTGTGCGTGAAAATCCCAGTAGATCAGCAGTTTCTGAAATACTCAGAGCAGCCCGTCTGGCAGCAACAACCATGCCACATTCAACAATACCCCATTCTGATGCTTGATACCCCACGATACCCCATTCTGATGCTCGCTTTGAACTGCAGCAGATCGTCTTGACCATGTCTACATGCCTAAATGCATTGAGTTGCTGCCATGTGATTGGCTGGTTGGAAATTTGCATTAACGAGAAGTTGGACAGGTGTGCCTAATAAAGTGGACGGTGAGTGTATGTATATATATATATATATGACTGGTGTTGTGTGTGTATATATTTATATGACTGTTTGTGTGTGTATGTATGTATAGACCATTTTGAGGGATGTAAACATAAACAATGGTCCCAACGCATTTCCTGTTTTACATTTTTAATTTCTATAGCTTCCGACAATCCCAAAAGGGCCACAAATTGATAAATAATGTTATGATAGCTGTTCTAACATTAAGTTATGATTGAATTCCCTCTTTTAACATTTATGAAATAGTTTGATAACAAGTAGGAAATGTTCATGGGCCAATGACATGACCACATTGAAATGGTCTATATGACTGATGGTTTGTGTGTGTGTGTGTGTGTGTGTGTGTGTGTGTGTGTATAACTGATGGTGTTTGTGTGTCCTTGTCCTTGCAGATGCGAGTGTGTGAGACCTGTTAAACCTCTTCATCTATAAATCATGATCTGTCCGAACTCTTTCACACACACAAACTCACTCACACACACACACTGCTGATCCAGATCTGAGTGTAAGGCCGTTCCCTGAGTCCTCATGGAGTCTGTGGTGAAGAAGTCTCTGCTGGCGCCCATGAAGACGCTCCAGTGCTGCGTGAGCGGCGACAAGCAGCAGGCCAGCAGATCACACGGTCAGAGGTCAAAGGTCACCCGCGTGCAGGACCCACGTGTGCTGCGCTCCTATGAAGCCGAGCTGCAGAGAGAGAGGTGAGGCTGACGTCATGAAACATCATGTCCGACACTGTTTTACAGACTCGTCCTTAAAGGAGACCTATAAGGAAAATATGAGCGTATCAAGGCCTATAGTGCAGCGGTTCTCAAACTTTTTTCGCCAAGTACCACCTTAGACACAAATGGTCTCTCCAAGTACCACCATAATGAGCAGTATTGAAATACAGTAGTGTAGTAGGCCTAATTAAGCAGCTGCAGCACTGCACAGTTCAGAAACCAGGCAGATTAATGCCTATTATTAAGAATATGTGTTATTGTCAGCCACTGTAAACATTAGAAATAGTTTGAACATTAACTGTGCTTACAGGCAAAAACAAAACCTCACCGTTTAAATTAAAATGTGCTTTTAATAGTTAATTAAAAATGGCTCTGCTCTTAAAAAGCAAAAAGAAAACTGCTGTACTTAAATCTAAAGTATTATCATATAGTAGCCTATTCATCAAAACCTGGAAATGTGGCTTGGATCTGATACATATAGGATATATGTCAGGTGTGGGCAAACTCGGTCCTGAAGGGCCGGTGTCCTGCACAGTTTAGCTCCAGCTCTAATCAAAACACCTGAACATACCAATCAGTGTCTTCAAGGTAAGGTAAGGTAAGGTAAAACTTTATTGTCCCAGTTAGGGAAACTTGTCTTGGGCTCTTGCTCTCAGCTGCAGTCATCACAAACATGGAAAAACACTACAACATACAAAAACAAATAAGTATATACATAAATAAATCCCCCCCCATCCACCCAAAAAAAAAAGTTACATGCCCACCTCCATATATACACATAAATAGGCAGAACAGATACTCCCAGTCTAAGCCACCACTATTATTTAATAGCTTAATGCTCACCGGATAAAAGAAATATTTGTATCCATTTAATCTACAGTAATGTACTCTGAGCCTTTACCCTGAAGGTAGCAACTCATACTCATTGTGCAGAACATGCGCTACGTCACAAACCATTTGTTTAGCACGTCTTAAGGTGTCCTGTTCGTACATATTCTGCAATGACATCTGTTCTGGTACTCCAATAATTTTCCACGCAGTGTGAATCAAACGGACTATTTTGGATCTCAGCTGCACAGACAAGTTTCCAAACCAGGCTGTGATGCCGTACCTTATTAAACTCTCAAACACATCCTTATAAAACATGATCATGCGTTTTTGATCCACTCCATAGATTCTAAGACGTCGCAAAAAATACAGTCGCTGCTGAAGCTTACTGCAGAGATTGTCGACATGTCTATTCCATTTCAGTGAGTTATCAAAGAAGACACCAAGATATTTATATGAAGTGACCTGTGTGATGGTTTGAGTATTGATGGTCACCAATTCCTCTAGGGTCAAGCACCATCTCTTTTGTCTTACTGACATTAAAAGCTAGAAAATTATCACCGCACCAACTTGCAAATTTTCCAATCTCTGAAAAATATTCAGATAAATCTCTGTTCTTATTCAATAAGCCTAAGATGGCAAGATCACTAGAAATCTATAAGCAGGTGTGTTTGATTACAGTTGGAGCTAAACTGTGCAGGACACCGGCCCTCCAGGACAGAGTTTGCCCACCCCTGATATATGTCATACGTATATACAGTTGAAGTCAGAATTATTCGCCCCCCTTTGAATTTTTTTTCTTTTTTAAATATTTCCCAAATAATGTTTAACAGAGCAAGGAAATGTTCACAGTATGTCTGATAATATTTTTTCTTCTGGAGAAAGTCTTATTTGTTTTATTTCGGCTAGAATAAAAGCAGTTTTTAATTTTTTAAACACCATTTTAGGGTCAATATTATTAGCCCCTTTAAGCTATATATTTCTCGATAGTCTACAGAACAAACCATCATTATACAATAACTTGCCTAATTCCCCTAACCTGCCTAGTTACCCTAATTAACCTAGTGAAGCCTTTAAATGTCACTTTAAGCTGTATAGAAGTGTCTTGAAGAATATCTAGTCTAATATTATTTACTGTCATCATGACAAAGAGAAAATAAATCAGTTATTAGAGATGAGTTATTAAAACTATCATGATTAGAAATGTGTTGGAGAAATCTGCTCTCTGATAAACAGAAATTGGGGAAAAATAAACAGGGGGGCTAATAATTCTGACTTCAACTGTATTTTGCATGTACATATGACACATTTCTTCTTTGAAATCTAAACATTAACTTGTATTTTGTTTTTAATTGAAGTTTTTTTTATTGTTTTCTTCTGGTTCATGACAAAATAATAGAAACACATGTTACAAATGATCACTGGTGGCCTACTAAATGTAAAGCCAGGATGTATACAGTGGTTACTATGGACAAAAGTACAATATTATTAAAGAATCTGGTGAGTAGTTTTAAATTGTGTTATAAGACATCGTCACATAAGGCCAAACATCTTCCCACACTGGGATACATACAGGGACCCCTGCGTTGTCCTTATTATGTAATTTGTAAAGTAGACGTTCATATGAAGCTGTTTAAGTCATTATATTGACCCATTCTTTTAACTCTGGGAGTTTACCAGTGTTTTAAGATGACTCTCGCTGTCACTGAGATCTCCACCATGATGACTGTGAACTCTCCTTCTGTAATATTTGGCATCTGTTCCCTATCTCCCAGTAAGCATAACCTTAGTGACAGTGGTATTAATGTTCCAAGCCATTTACTCAGAATATTTAGGGTTTGGTGCCAAAAAGGCTGAACTAGTGAACAGTCCCAAATACAATGAATAAATGTGCCTCTCTCTTTTTGACATTTCCAACAAACATTATTATTTGCCAAACCCTTTCTATTGAGTCGGACAGGTGTGAAGTAAAACCCAATTTTATACAGAGTAAATTGTCCTCTCGCTTCTCTTACGTATTTACCAGTGTTTGACAAAATACTTCTCCATTCCTCATCCCCTATTGCATTCTCGATGTCCTTTTCCCTAATTGTCTTTAAGAGTGTGCAGTCATTGCTGAGCACATGGTTGGTCATCCTGTAGAACACAGAGGCCTTTTGTTGGAGATGAGGCAGTGTTAAAAAATCTAGGATATGGTTTCCATCTGTGTGTTGGATTTTTGTGGAGACACCGTTT
>LR812535.1:0-20000 GCA_903798195.1 Danio kyathit
CAGTCAAAGCCAGAGTTCAGGCAGATATGAAGAGCATAAAAGAGGGATTTTCTTCAGTAGAGCGTTCAAGAAGATTTTAAGTGGTTTCATGTCATTTTCAATGCAAGTCAACAGGCCCTGGTGCTTTCAGAGTCCATAAAAAAAAAACTTAACAAGGAAATACAATTAAAAGCACATAAATATACAAAAAATACACTTTTTGTTTCTCTAAGGTTTGCAGTCAAATGGTACACTAAGTTACAGCTGGTCTAATCTACACTCACCGGCCACTTTATTAGGTACACCTTACTAGTACCGGGTTGGACCCCTTTAACCTTCAGAACTGCCTTAATCCTTCATGGCAGAGATTCAACAAGCTACTGGAAAATTCCTCAGAGATTTTGCTCCATATTGTCATGATAGCATCACACAGTTGCTGCAGATTTGTCGGCTGCACATCCATGATGCCAATCTCCCGTTCCACCACATCCCCAGGGTGCTCTATTGGATTGAGCTCTGGTGACTGTGGAGGCCATTTGAGTACAGTGAACTCATTGTCATGTTCAAGAAACCAGTCTGAGATGATTGGCGCTTTATGACATGGTGTGTTATCCTGCTGGAAGTAGCCATCAGAAGATGGAGACACTGTGGTCATAAAGGGATGGACATGGTCAGCAACAATACTCAGGTAGGCTGTGCCGTTGACACGATGCTCAATTGGTACTAATGAACCCAAAGTGTGCCAAGAACATCTCCCTCACACCATTACACCACCACCACCAGCCTGAACCGCTGATACAAGGCAGGATGGATCCATGCTTTCATGTTGTTGAGGCCAAATTCTGAGCCGACCATCCGAATGTGGCAGCAGAAATGGAGACTCATCAGACCAGGCAACGTTTCTCCAATCTTCTATTGTCCAGTTTTGGTGAGCCTGTGTGAATTGTAGCCTCAGTTTCCTGTTCTTAGCTGACAGCAGTTGGACAGGTGTACCTAATAAAGTGGCCGGACGTGTATGTGTACATACAGTACTCAGCCTAAATAAGTGTACATCCTTTTGAAAATAAAAATACTTTGATACATTTCCTTGTGACTATAGACCAGGGGTGCTCAACCCTGTTCCTGGCGATCGACCTTCCAGCTGATTTCAGCTCCAACCCTGATCAAACACACCTGAACCAATTATTTAGAACGTGAGGAGCACTTGATAATTACAGGCAGGTGTGTTTGATATGGGCTGCAAGTGAAAACTGCAGGAAGGTCGATCGCCAGGAATAGAGTTGAGCACCCCTGCTATAGACAATATATATTGGTGCATATATTCATTAAAATAAGAGTTTGATCACTGAACGCCTTAAGGAATTGAAAGATAATACATTTAAATTCAAACCAATTGTTGTACAATGTATTTATATTATATTAAATGTATGTTATTGCAAAAATATAATGTTTGATATAAGTTTGATATTTTTTTCATGTTTCACTTGATTTTTCCTGTGTATTAAAATTTTATTTAATATTTTTTGCCAACATTAATTTGGTGTAAAAAATCAGTCAGGCATTTCTATATTCTATTAATATATAGTTTTAAACCCATTTAGTAAGCTTGAAATATGTGTTAGTGAGATCTAAAATTATGATAGCTATTATTAATATTATTATTATTATTTGATTTATTCATAACATTTAGTCATTTAGGAAGTTCCTGGGTGTTCAGGTGAATTCAGGTCTTCTACTAAAATGCTGGTTCAGTAGTTTTTCAGTTGGTTTGTGTCTAGTTACTGAAGTGTGTGTGTGTGTGTATTTCTCTCAGGATGATGAGGTGGTTCTGCAGTGTGTGGCCTGCATTCAGAAGGAGAACCGCAAGTTCTGTCTCAGCGCTGAGGGTTTGGGGAACCGCCTGTGTTACCTGGAGCCCACCTCCGAGGCTAAGGTAAGGACCATCATTCACCATAAGTTAATTGAATTCCAAAAAAGCCAATATGCAAATTTGTGTCATGTGTATTCATAAAACTGAATGTTTGTGTGGTTGAATGATATTTTTAATGGTCTAAATGAGTCTTAGATGTGTAATATGTCATTATGTAGATTTCTGTGTATTTAATGGAGTAGTTGTAGTTTCATCATATTTATCGCAGTTGTTTGTATAGTTGTCTTTTTTAGCAATAATTCTCATTGTAGTTTTCCATATGGTTGTCGTTGTAGTTATAGTTGTTATCATAAATATCGCAGTTGCTCGCATAATTGTAATAGTTATGATTGTCATCACAGTTATCGCAGGTGTTTGTATAGTTGTCATACTCGTTGTTGTCATAGATATCGCAGTTGTTTCTATAGTTGTCATACTCACCGTTGTCATCATAGATATCACAGTTGTTCATATACCTGTAGTTGTCATACTTATCCTTGTCGTCATAGTTATTGCAGTTGTTCATATGGTTGTCATACTCATCGTTGTCGTCATAGTTAACGCAGTTGTTCATATAGTTGTCATACTCATCCTTGTCATCATAGTTATTGCATTTGTTTGTATAGTTGTCATACTCATCGTTGTCGTCATAGTTATAATTGTCATGATAGTTATCGCAGTTGTCTGTAGTTTTCACATTTATCGTTGTCATCATAGTTATCATATTTGTTTGTATAGTTGTCATACTCATCGTTGTCATAGTTATAGTTGTCATGATAGTTATCGCAGTTGTCTGTAGAGTTTTTGTAGTTATAATTGTCATGATAGTTATCACAGTTGTCCGTATAGTTTTTGTAGTTATGCTTGTCATGATAGATATCGCAGTTGTCCGTATAGTTGTTATATTCATCGTTGTTGTCATAGTTATCACAGTTGTCTATATAGTTTTTATACTCAGCGTTATCATCATAGTTATTGCAGTTGTCCGTATAGTTGTTATATTCATCGTTGTTGTCATAGTTATCACAGTTGTCTATATAGTTTTATACTCAGCGTTATCATCATAGTTATTGCAGTTGTCCGTATAGTTGTTATATTCATCGTTGTTGTCATAGTTATCACAGTTGTCTATATAGTTTTTATACTCAGCGTTATCATCATAGTTATTGCAGTTGTCCGTATAGTTGTTATATTCATCGTTGTTGTCATAGTTATCACAGTTGTCTATATAGTTTTTATACTCAGCGTTATCATCATAGTTATTGCAGTTGTCCGTATAGTTGTTATATTCATCGTTGTTGTCATAGTTATCACAGTTGTCTATATAGTTTTTATACTCAGCGTTATCATCATAGTTATTGCAGTTGTCCGTATAGTTGTTATATTCATCGTTGTTGTCATAGTTATCACAGTTGTCTATATAGTTTTTATACTCTGCGTTATCATCATAGTTATTTCAGTCCGTATAGTTGTTATGTTCATCGTTGTTGTCATAGTTATCACAGTTGTCTATATAGTTTTTATACTCTGCGTTATCATCATAGTTATTTCAGTTGTCCGTATAGTTGTTATATTCATCGTTGTTGTCATAGTTATCACAGTTGTCTATATAGTTTTTATACTCTGCGTTATCATCATAGTTATTGCAGTTGTCCGTATAGTTGTTATATTCATCGTTGTTGTCATAGTTATCACAGTTGTCTATATAGTATTTATACTCAGCGTTATCATCATAGTTATTGCAGTTGTCCTTGTAGTTCACATTTTAATTGTCATTCATAGTTTTTGCTGTGTGTTTCTATTGCGGAGGCCTGATGGAGATGCGAGCCTGTGTTTTCTTCCTCATTGGTGTTGTTGGTCTGTTGTGTCTCAAAGGAGGAAGAGGCTGTAGGATGTGATCATAATTAGCCGAGACAGAAATGATGTATCGCCGCTTTACTGCTGCTTTGTCTTCATTCTGCCTCTGCTATTCTTATGAGAGCCGCTGCTCCGCTGGGAGAAACAGCTAATGATCCACTTTCACACCTGATGAGCTGCACGCTTAAAACACTTTCAGAACAATCACTTATAATAGATCACTCTTACTGGATGAACACACCTCTGTCGGTTAGCATGACAGGTTTGAGGAATTAGAGGATTTTTGTTTAATGATAAAATCATTTAATAAAAGATCAGTGTGTTTACATTTAGCTGAGGGTCAAATGACATGCAAGAAAAAAATAAATGTATGTATTTAAAAATATTAATGTACATTGTTGATGTTTTATTACATAAAAATAAATAAATAAAAGTTTAATTAAATTGCAAAATAATGTTTTATTGTAATTAAAAGTAAAACAATCGACAACAAAAAAGTCAAAACAAAAAAATTTGGTAAAATAATGTAAAAACGTCTACTTAAGTTCTACAATAAATTTTAATAAATTATATTATATACTTTAATTTATAAATTCATAAATTTATTTAATTATGATTTCACAAAGTTTATTTATTCATTTTTATAATTATTTTATTCTGACTTTGGCGGTCTGAAATCTGCTTCACTGTATCTGATTACACAATATATAAATATAAATATATATGTGTATGTATATTACCAGGGAAATGAAATTTTCACAGTATGGCTGATAATAATTTTTCGGTAACACTTTATGATAACTACACACTATGAACCATTTATTAAGCATTAGCAAATAGTGAATTCATTATCTGTTAAGCACTAACTCTACATTAACAGACATTAGTAAGCAGTTTATAACTGCAGCTACAAATGCTTTATTCTTGACGTACAACCACATTTATAATGTGCTTAATAACTGTACTTTCATACTTTACTAATGGTTTATTTTTCATTACTAAATTAAGTATTGCATTATTTACAAACCAGTTATTTAAGCATAGTTGTTTTTTAAGATCATTCAGAATGAGTTAGTAAATGATTAATAAACTATTCAAATTAACATTTATAATTCTTATTATTCAGCCATATAGTAATAGTTAATTTATATGTTAGTAAATGCTTTATTAACTCAACTTCATCCAGTTTTGTGACCTAATCTAAAGTGAGGACTATTCATGCTTTATAAATCCCTTATAAATGACAATTAAAGGCTCAGTTACATTCTAAACAGGAAAAAAGAACATAAACGACATTATTCATTCCTATTCGTTTAAAGATACACAAATAAAGCTGTATCAAATGAAAAATAAATCTTTGCAAGCTTATCTAAAATAAAATTACTGTACAGTTTAAACATTGCATCCTATTATATTGTTAAATTATTATATTGTTGTTGTTTTATCCAATTTTGTTGTATTTTGACACTCCTGTTATTCAGCAATGTTTAAACTTTACAGTAATTTTACTTTTTAGATAAGATTGTAAAGATTATTGGTCATTTAACACTGAGCCTTTAATTGTCATTTATAAGGGATTTATAAAGCATAAACAGTCCTCACTTTAGATTAGGTCACAAAACTGGATGAAGTTGAGTTAATAAATCATTTATTAACATATATAGTAACCATTACTATATGCATGAATAATACGATATATAAACGTTGATTTCAATAGTTTATTAATCATTTACTAACTCATTTTGAATGATCTTAAAAACCTCCAACTACTCTTAAATACAAATGGTTTGTAAATAATGCAATACTTAATTTAGTAATGAAAAATAAATCATTAGTAAAGTATGAAAGTACAATTATTAAGCACATTATAAATGTGGTTGTAAGTCAAGAATAGAGCATTTGTAGCTGCAGTTATAAACTGTTTACTAACGTTTACTAATGTAGAGTTAATGCTTAACAAATAATGAATTCACTAGATGCTAATGCTTAGTAAATGATTCATGTGTGTGTAGTTAGTATAAAGTGTTACCAATTTTGCTTCTGGAGAAAGTCTTATTTGTTTTATTTCGGCTAGAATAAAAGCAGTTTTTAATTTTTTAAGGTCAAAATTATTAGCCCCTTTAAGCTATATTTTTTTTAGATAGTCTACAAAACAATCTGCTCTACGTTAAACAGAAATTGGGGAAAAAAATTAACGGGGGGGGCTAATAATTCAAGGGGGCTAATAATTCTGACTTCAGCTATATATATATATATATATATATATATATATATATATATAAATATAAATGCACAATTTTTTTGTGTTTTATTTAAATTAATTTGAAAAATAAGTTTAAAATAAAATAAAATCATAAAATAATATTTTTTAAAACAATTATAAGTAAAAAAGTGTGCTGAGTGTGCCTCAGTCTCTGCCTCGGCCGCGTCAGATTAACAGCACAGTGACAGACATGAAGGAAGCGGATCTCACGTAACGTCTGTGAGAAATACTACAGTAAGAACTGAATGATTATTTGATGTATTTGTTATGGAGTTATTTCAAGCCTTTCTGCAATGATGAGTCACACACAATGACTTTATGAAGTTCACACACACACACACACACACACACACACACACACACACACACACACACACACACACACACACACACACACACACACACACACACACACACACACACACACACACACACACACACACACACAGCGTGCCCGTTTAACTTTGCACTTTTTTTGCACACAAATGTGACAGAATACAGGGTAATATCCACTGCTGTATGGACATCTGTTATGTTAATGTACAAAATAAACCTGATTGAACCGGGATAGAAGCCTCTTATTTTATAATTATACTGACGTGCGGCTGTGGAGATGAAGTAAAGACTGTAAAATTGCTCTAATTCATTACACACATGCACTGTTTTAAACACATGTCAAACTTGTGAAACTCACTCTTGATCACATTTAATGATGACTGATGATCACAGAGAGCTGAACAGATCTTTAATCCCGGTTGCTTTGCACACGTCTTGTCTTGTTGATATGATTATACGCGTTACTTTGGAGACCTGTTAATACGCAGCTGTCAACCAACTCGTGGGTGGGGGAAACCGCACTACTATATCACGTTGAGTGGGAGGGATTTGAAGGCATTTGAATCCTTTTTAACATCAGGAAATGTAAAAAAAGAGACTTACTGTGTTTATATCAGCCCAATATGACTGTGGACACACTATACTACACACAGCTCTGTCCAAACAGCTCACAGAAGAGGATTTTCATTATAGCTGCCCTTATAAGTAAAAAAAAAACACACACACACACATACTAAATAAACCGAATTCAAAAGCAAAAAAAATAACTAAAATTAATATAAAAACAATGTAATTTTGATTAATAAATATATTTTAAAAATCTTAATATTTTTATTTATAAATTCGTTCTTTTTAATAATTATGACTTCATGAATTGTTTAATGATTAATATTTTTATAATAATTTTCCTCCTCCTGTGGCGACTTTGGCGGTCTGTCATCTGCTCCACTGTATCTGATCACACTTTCCAAGGATCATCCATCATCTCTCCACTGAGGCCTGTTCTCTCTCGGGTCCTCTTCCTTCATTCAGGGGTCATGTATAACAGATAAACCCACTGAAACGGTGGCTCTCTGTCACTGACATATCATAATAATTTATTTATTTCGTGTGCATATTATTATGGTGATTTCTATTCTGTAAAATATTATCAGAGTTTGTTGCATTTACTAAATTATTTCCCCAATGATGTTGAACAGATTCAGGAATTGTTCACAGTATTTCCTCTAATATTTTTTCTTCTGGAGAAAGTCTTATTTGTTTTATTTCAGCTAGAATAAAAGCAGTTTTTAATAGTTTTAAAGCCATTTTAAGGTCAATATTATTAGCCCCCTTAAGCAATATTAGTTTTGGATTGTCTCCAGAACAAACCACTGTTATACAATGACTTGCCTAATTACCCTAACTTTACCCTAATTACCCTAGTTAAGCCTTTAAATGTCACTTTAAGCTGAATACTAGTGTCTTGAAGAATATCTAGTCTAATATTATGTGCTGTCATCATGACAAAGAGAAAATAAATCAGTTATTAGAGATGAGTTATTAAAACTATTATGATTAAAAATGTGCTGAAGAAATCTGCTGTCCTGTTAAACAGAAATTGGAGTAAAAATATACAGGAGGTCCAATAATACTAGACTTCAACTGTATATATTCCACTTTCATTCTGTCAAGATGTTTTGAATCAGTGAGTAAAGTGCTGTATAAGAGTAAATATTTGACTTTTCCAATATATAATTTCTCTCTCCCAGTATTTGCGTGTAAACGGTGATGTTAAATGCAGGGTTAAATGAGTATACAGTGCTGTGAGCCGAGTGTGTTTCTCACTGAGAGGAGCTTCAGTGTGTTTGTAGATGTTTCCAGGCCTGAGGTTTGTGTCTTTCTTCATTTTCATCTGTCTCTTTCGTCTCATCTCTGCTGCTCTCGTCTGTCACGCTGATTTATGAGCTGCACAGACTGACATGCTGCTCATGATTATGTACATCACCAGCTCATTTTAAAGCACTTTTTAAAGTCTGCGTGAACCTGAAAATGATAAGACTTTATTTCAGGATGTTCAATTTTAGTTTTTGCATATTTTATTTGCGGTGGTGAATTGCATTATGGGATGTTGATCTCTGCTCTGTCCAATTCTGATGTTGTAAATTCAACTCTACAGTTTAACAGAGTGACTTCTATTGACATTTTACTAGTTTGAAATAAAAATATAGTGTATAATAAATAAAATCTAGAGAAATAAGTGTGTAAAATAACAGAAAATGCTGCAGTTTATTACAAGGATTCTGTAGTGCAGGGGGGCTCAACCCTATAGACTGATTTCACGCGGCCGCCATTATTAACAGTGAAATCGAGGCTGCGGTGGGAAGAAACCCGGAAGTATAGACTGATTCACACAGGAATGTTGTGTACCTGGCTGTATATCTTATCAGCGAAGAGAAAGTGACACAAATTTATGATTTCAGCACCTTCCGAGTGACCCTAAGGTCCGTTCTGAATGAATAGTGAAAATAAAAAAGGATATCTGACCTCATTTTCAGCTAAGTTAAGGGAAATGGCACTACTTAGCTAACGTTTTCTTTCCCAAACACACATTTTAGATGCCATTCATCAAACTCAAGTTAATGAACTGAGTCTTTAACTATATTAGACTAGTCACGATACAAAATTTCCGTAATGAAATATAAAAAAAACGCCAATTTCTCGTTAACATTTAAGACACTGTTCATGGAGTTCTTAAACAGCGCTGATTGGCCATTGTGTTCACGTGCTCAACAGAAATCACTCTGATTGGCTGTGAAGGTCATCAGTTCACCTCACTGCTGTTTACTGAGTGCAAACACAGACGAGCGATCCGCTGATGAATCGACTGATCTTCACGGCTTTAAAACGCTCCAATATCCGTCTATGTGTGTTTTCAATCTGTGAAGAGCAGGAAGCTGATAACCTTCACAGTCATTCTGTTGAGCACTGGTGAATACTACGGCAAATCAGCGGTGTTTATGAGCGCGCTCAGCGGCGCGGAAATATTAGCGGGAAATTGACGTTTTTAAAACTTCAGTACCGGGACAACACTGTTAAAGACAACACGAAGATGTGCTACAGAGGACTGCAGTGTTTTATCACTCACCGGGTTACATAGGCTAAAGCAGGGAAGCGTCCCCACGGTGTTTACCTGCTGCCCTGGACTGAAGTCTAGGAGGACACTTAAGTGTATCACTCTTAAAGAGATTGTGATGTTGTTTGACGCCTAATATGCTTTTAATTGTTTAAATGAAACTGAACTGAATGATATTAAAGTGATGTTTACACCATTTCTGCATTTTTAAGTCACAGCAACAGCTGGAGGTTTGTAGCACACATCATATTGTTGCAATGTTTACAGTGCTGATCCTATACTTCCAGCTTTCTTCCCACCGCAGCCTCGCTTTCGTGTTCTAAAATGGCGGTCGAGTGAAATAAGCGTATTCCTGGAGATCGACCTTCCTGCGGTTTTCAGTTGCAGCCCTTATCAAACACACCTGCCTGTAATTATCAAGTGCTCCGCAGGTTCTAATTAATGGGTTCAGGTGTGTTTGATCAGGGTTGGAGCTGAAATCTGCAGGAAGGTCGATCTCCAGGAACAGGGTTGGTCACCCATGCTGTAGTGTAATATACAACACCAACACAGACAATATAGCACTGCAGACTATTACACATGACAATAAAAGACACGTTTTACAACTTTACAAGGTTAAAGGTGTTGAAAGATAGATAAAGATCCCGTAATGCAATTCAAAAGCAGAAATAAACTGGAAAAAATCACAAAATATGGAAACCGCTATTTTACTGATATTTTTACAGTATATTGCAATGGTGATATTTCTTATGATATAACATTTTCCTTGAAAAATGCTGTTTTATTAGCTATACTTTTATTTCTTCAATGATATTAAAATAAACAGGTCAAAGATATTTTTCAGATCTAATTCAGACTAAAAAACTTTGTCGATGTGTAAACATTAAGGGCCCTATAATACACCTGGTGCAATAAGGTGCACGACGTGTTTTTCAGACCAGTGCAACAGTAATTTCCCCATTTTGCGCCACGTTGTTTAAATAGTAAATCTATTTGCACCACTTTGTGGACTCATGGGTGTGCTGGTCTATAAAGGAGGTGTGTTACTGTACGTTCACACCGAAAGCAGCGAGAGCGTCAAAGGTCGCTCTGGCCGCCCTGGCGACAACGCTGTCTGTCTTGAGCTCCGGCGGCGAGAGCGTCAAAATTCGCTACACATTGATCTCGTATTTAAAGGAGCCGTTGCTGCATATCATATCAGTAACACTCCCACATAAAACATGCTTTCTAGTGTGAAGATGTTGCACACTTATTATCAAATTCACTTAACTACGGAAGATCTAGTTGCATGTGGTGTGGCTTTGCTCCACTATGTGTCCATATGCCTGAATTATTCTGAAGCAGCAATACTGTTTTGTATTGTCGCATGAAATTCCCGATTTTTTTCAAGGAAAAAATATATAGCATTGATGCACATTAGTAACTTGCCAGTAACTTTTTAAATCTACGTTCCAGTAAGCAAACATTGCAAATAATTGGAAATCCAGCGACCGCAGTAATTAAACCCTTGGGAACAACTGTGGTCGGAACCAAAGTTCACAGTGACTGTGTTCTCTGACTCCTCTCAAGCGGTGGACTCCTACATTCCGATTGCTTGCCGCCGAACCGCGTCATAGCTCATTACCATAAAGTTGACTTGATTTCAACTCTCCTCGACGCTCACACTGGCAAAGACGCGCCGCGCTGCTCCTCGCCGCTTATCGCCACCGGTTCACATTGGAAATGAATGACTTCCGGCTACTTTGACGCTCTCGCCGCTTTCGGTGTGAACGTACAGTTAAGATGCATTGTTGGTGTGTTGCTATTCTGAGGAACGGAAATAGACCGCACCATTGACCAACTAAAAGTCCAGCAGAGCGCGTAAGTTATGCGCCTATGCAGGTCCAAACACTTAATACACACAGGATGTACAGCAATACACAAATAATTTACATATGAACACAATTGAAGTATTAAAATAATACAAAAATATTCTTTATTTAGGCTATTTATTTGAATCAGCACCTCCAAGTCTGAGGCCATGGTGCTCCACTGGAAAAAGGTGCTTTGCCATCTCCAGGTTGGAGGAAAGTCCTCCCCCCAGGTGGAGGAGTTCAAGTATTTTGGGGTTTTGTTCACAAGTGAGGGAAGGATGGAGCGTGAGATTGACAGGCGGATTGGTGCAGCAGTAATGCGGTGGATGTACCGGTCCATTGTGGTAAAGAAGGAGCTGAGTCAAAAGGCAAAGCTTTCAATTTACTGGTCAATCTACATTCCTACTCTCACCTATGGTCATGAGCTTTGGGTCATGACTGAAAGGACAAGATCTTGGATACAAGCCTCCGAAATGAGTTTCCTTCGAAGGGTGGCAGGGCGCACTCTTATGGATAGGGTGAGGAGCTCAGACACCCAGGAGGAGCTCGGAGTAGAGCCGCTGCTCCTCCACATCCAGAGAAGTCACCTGAGGTGGCTCGGGCATCTGTTTTGGATGCCTTCTAGATGCCTACCTAGGGAGGTGTTCCAGGCATGTCCCACCGGGAGGAGGCCTTAGGGAAGACCCAGGACACGCTGGCAATAGTATCTGGATGCAGCCTTTATGATGCAAGCTGAGATTGCATCACTCAGCGATGCAATGTCAGACACAATGCACTCATATGGAGTGAGTGACGTCACTGTGAGGGGTAGGGTTAGGGGTGGGGTTAGGTGAGTCCATTAAAAAGCATTGGATGCAGCTCAGATTGCACTGCACCAGGTCTGCATCCAGACCCCTCTCCACGCTGGAGGGAATAAGTCTCTCGGCTGGCTTGGGAACTCGGGATCCCCCCGGAGGAGCTGGAGGATGTGTCTGGGGAGAGGAAAGTCTGGGGTTCTCTCCTGAAACTGCTTCCCCCGTGACCTGGCCTCGAAAAAGCAGATGAAAATGAATGAATGAATGAATAAATGAAAAATATTCTTTATTTAGGCTATTTATTTTCTACATAAATATAAAAACCACTGCCTCTTTCACCTCGGGGGGCTTTTTCAGTTTATTTATGACATCCTGCATCTGTATAATGTTATTATTATTAGCTGTATTATTTATTATATGCAGATTTATATTTGTTTTAATAAACACAAGTGTAGATTTGTCCTCCTGTGGGGTTTTGGAGACGTCTGCATCACCATATGGGGCATAAGAACAGGACGTGTGTTTGGATATAACTCAGTTGTTTGACCACACTTCATTATTATTGTTCATTTATTCCTTTGCTGGAGATTAGAACTGAATTTAGAAATAGTTGTGACACAAATCTTTGTGCTTAACAAAGGAGATTAAATATGTGGGCTAATGGATGTGTTCAGTGGTGTGAGTTTCCACCGTTTCCTTACTCCACCAAAGTAAAGGAGTAAAGTAAAGAGAAAGTAAAGAGGCTGAATGGAGGAGGCTCGTTCTTTATCCTCGCGCTGCAGATGCTCTGTTTAACTGTTTTCTCACTAGTGAAGTGTTCAGTTTTTACACTTACAAAGTCCGCCATGTAAATAGCAAATGCGCCACTGACTCTTAAAGGGAATGAGAGATGAGACTCTGTTACGTGCATTCAATTGAAATGGAATATTGAGTAGGGGGCGGGGCTTTCAGTTTTATGCATCATTGTCTTACAGCAAACTAACTGTCAGGGGGGCGTGGCTAAGAATAAAATATTCTTGACAACCTACATGTAAGCATGTAACCTACAATGACAACTTGCGTGTAAAATAAAGAAAGCACACAGACTGTGCTTTATGCCATCATCTTGAACGCTTGGAGCAAATCATGATACTTAAATTATATAATTTACCTTTGCCATTTCCATCCGTAGTTTTTAATATGTAAATCACATACTAATTTTAACACTTTATAAGTGGCAAAATCAACAGGGGTGTTACTAGAAGGGATACAGCTGCGGCTGGAAGTATAATTACCTATACTCTTAACGAGAATTATTTATATTATTTAATAACTATATTTATTGTATTTCATTAACATCTACCCCAACCCTACCCTAAACCCTACCCTCACAGTAATGTAAAAACACTAATTATACCAACTATTATTCATATTATTTATTAAATTACCCATTAAATGATATTTAATTAACATCTACCCAACTCTAAACCCTCACAGTAATGTAAAAACACTAATTATACCAACTATTATTCATATTATTTATTAAATTACCCATTAAATGATATTTAATTAACATCTACCCAACTCTAAACCCTCACAGTAATGTAAAAACACTAATTATACCAACTATTATTCATATTATTTATTAAATTACCCATTAAATGATATTTAATTATCATCTACCCAACTCTAAACCCTCACAGTAATGTAAAAACACTAATTATACCAACTATTATTCATATTATTTATTAAATTACCCATTAAATTATATTTAATTAACATCTACCCAACTCTAAACCCTCACAGTAATGTAAAAACACTAATTATACCAACTATTATTCATATTATTTATTAAATTACCCATTAAATGATATTTAATTATCATCTACCCAACTCTAAACCCTCACAGTAATGTAAAAACACTAATTATACCAACTATTATTCATATTATTTATTAAATTACCCATTAAATGATATTTAATTAACATCTACCCAACTCTAAACCCTCACAGTAATGTAAAAACACTAATTATACCAACTATTATTCATATTATTTATTAAATTACCCATTAAATGATATTTAATTAACATCTACCCAACTTTAAACCCTCACAGTAATGTAAAAACACTAATTATACCAACTATTATTCATATTATTTATTAAATTACCCATTAAATGATATTTAATTAACATCTACCCAACCCTAAACCCTCACAGTAATGTAAAAACACTAATTATACCAACTATTGTTCATATTATTTATTAAATTACTCATTAAATGATATTTAATTAACATCTACCCAACCATAAACCCTCACAGTAATGTAAAAACACTAATTATACCAACTATTATTCATATTATTTATTAAATTACCCATTAAATTATATTTAATTAACATCTACCCAACTCTAAACCCTCACAGTAATGTTAAAAACACTAATTATACCAACTATTATTCATATTATTTATTAAATTACTCATTAAATGATATTTAATTAACATCTACCCAACTCTAAACCCTCACAGTAATGTAAAAACACTAATTATACCAACTATTATTCATATTATTTATTAAATTACCCATTAAATTATATTTAATTAACATCTACCCAACTCTAAATCCTCACAGTAATGTAAAAACACTAATTATACCAACTATTATTCATATTATTTATTAAATTACTCATTAAATGATATTTAATTAACATCTACCCAACCCTAAACCCTCACAGTAATGTGAAAACAGTAACTATATTGATTATTATTCATATTATTTATTAAATTACTCATTAAATTATATTTAATTAACATCTACCCAACTCTAAACCCTCACAGTAATGTAAAAACACTAATTATACCAACTATTATTCATAAAATTTATTAAATTACTCATTAAATGATATTTAATTAACATCTACCCAACCCTAAACCCTCACAGTAATGTAAAAACACTAATTATACCAACTATTATTCATATTATTTATTAAATTACCCATTAAATGATATTTAATTAACATCTACCCAACTCTAAACCCTCACAGTAATGTAAAAAACACTAATTATACCAACTATTATTCATATTATTTATTAAATTACCCATTAAATGATATTTAATTAACATCTACCCAACCCTAAACCCTCACAGTAATGTAAAAACAGTAATTATACCAACTATTATTCATATTATTTATTAAATTACCCATTAAAGGATATTTAATTAACATCTACCCAACCCTAAACCCTCACAGTAATGTGAAAACACTAATTATACCAACTATTATTCATATTATTTATTAAATTACCCATTAAATGATATTTAATTAACATCTACCCAACCCTAAACCCTCACAGTAATGTAAAAACACTAATTATACCAACTATTATTCATATTATTTATTAAATTACTCATTAAATGATATTTAATTAACATCTACCCAACCCTAAACCCTCACAGTAATGTGAAAACACTAATTATACCAACTATTATTCATATTATTTATTAAATTACTCATTAAATGATATTTAATTAAACATCTACCCAACTCTAAACCCTCAGTAATGTAAAAACACTAATTATACCAACTATTATTCATATTATTTATTAATTACTCATTAAATGATATTTAATTAACATCTACCCAACCCTAAACCCTCACAGTAATGTAAAAACACTAATTATAACCAACTATTATTCATATTATTTATTAAATTACTCATTAAATGATATTAATTAACATCTACCCAACCCTAAACCCTCACAGTAATGTGAAAACAGTAACTATATTGATTATTATTCATATTATTTATTAAATTACTCATTAAATGATATTTAATTAACATCTACCCAACCCTAAACCCTCACAGTAATGTGAAAACAGTAACTATATTGATTATTATTCATATTATTTATTAAATTACTCATTAAATGATATTTAATTAACATCTACCCAACTCTAAACCCTCACAGTAATGTGAAAACACTAATTATACCAACTATTATTCATATTATTTATTAAATTACCCATTAAATGATATTTAATTAACATCTACCCAACTCTAAACCCTCACAGTAATGTAAAAACACTAATTATACCAACTATTATTCATATTATTTATTAAATTACCCATTAAATTATATTTAATTAACATCTACCCAACTCTAAACCCTCACAGTAATGTAAAAAACACTAATTATACCAACTATTATTCATATTATTTATTAAATTACCCATTAAATGATATTTAATTAACATCTACCCAACCCTAAACCCTCACAGTAATGTAAAAACACTAATTATACCAACTATTATTCATATTATTTATTAAATTACTCATTAAATGATATTTAATTAACATCTACCCAACTCTAAACCCTCACAGTAATGTGAAAACAGTAATTATACCAACTATTATTCATATTATTTATTAAATTACTCATTAAATGATATTTAATTAACATCTACCCAACCCTAAACCCTCACAGTAATGTAAAAACACTAATTATACCAACTATTGTTCATATTATTTATTAAATTACTCATTAAATGATATTTAATTAACATCTACCCAACCCTAAACCCTCACAGTAATGTAAAAACACTAATTATACCAACTATTATTCATATTATTTATTAAATTACCCATCATTTGTTTTTTTTTTAACATCTACTCCTACCCCAACCCTAAATCCAACCCTCACAATATATAAAAACAGTAATTATACAGAGTATTATTCATATTATTATTAAATTATACATTAAATTGTATTTTATTAACATCTACGCCAACACCAACCCTAAATCCAACCCTTACAGTAAAGTAAAATTGATGTGAGTATCCACAGCTGTATCCCTTTTAGACTTTACCCCAAAGCAGCTTAAAATAGTGTGTCCTTTTTACCCTTAAAATGGTTCTTCCTTGTGTATATCCTAGTTTTGGAAGAAATAAAGTAGTTCAGATGAGTTTATCCTCTTCAACAGGTTTTGTCCTCATAATAATGCGCTGAGTCTCAGGGAAAGTTTCTCCTGGTGCCGGTCATGATCCAGTTTAGTTCAGCTCTTCATTAATCTTCTGGTTTTTCTCCTCATACTGTCAGCGGTGTGTTTGGCTTTAGCGCTGCATTAAAGCATCAGCTCACTTTTACTCATCGTTTACTCTCTGCTTGTCATCCGAGATGTCCATTACTTTCTTTCTTCAGGTGAACAGAAGTGAAGGTTTCTGATTAATATATATATATATATATGGTGTTTTCTCCATCTGGTGGTCTTCAGTGCAGCTTTAAAGACTCTTAATGATGAGGAGGAATATGTGTCTCATCTTGGAAACGATCAGTTGTTTTCTTAACAACCAAAGTGTGTTTGTATGTGTGTGCACATTTAAGTGTGTGTGCATACGTGTGTATGTTTTTGTGTGCGTGCATGTCACTGTGAGTGCATTTGAGTGCATTTGTGTGTGTGTGTGCGTGTGTGTGTGTATGCATGTGTGCATATGCATAAGTGTGTGCTTGTGCATGTGTTTTTGTGTGCGTGCATGTTTGAATTTGTGCGTGGATGTATATGTGACTGTGCATTTGTGTGTGTGTGTGTGTGTGTGTGTGTGTATGCGTGTGTGCATATGCATAAGTGTGTGCTTGTGCATGTGTTTTTGTGTGCGTGCATGTTTGAATTTGTGCGTGTATGTATATGTGACTGTGCATTTGTGTGTGTGTGTGTGTGTATGCGTGTGTGCATATGCATAAGTGTGTGCTTGTGCATGTGTTTTTGTGTGCGTGCATGTGTCACTGTGAGTGCATTTGAGTGCATTTGTGTGTGTGTGTATGCGTGTGTGCATATGCATAAGTGTGTGCTTGTGCATGTGTTTTTGTGTGTGTGCATGTTTGAATTTGTGCGTGGATGAATATGTGACTGTGTGCATTTGTGTGTGTGTGTGCATGCGTGTGTGCTTTTGTGTGTACTTATGCATAAGTGTGTATGTTTGTGTGCATGTGCGTGTTTTTGTGTCTGTGCATGTGTGAATTTGTGTGTGCATGCGCGTGTATATGTGAATATGTGCGTGCGTGTGTGTTCATAAGGATGCGTGAGTCATGAGGATTTATGAGTATGTGTGCGCATGCGTGTGTTTATGCATGTGTGTGTGTGCATGAGTGTGTACATTTGTGAGCATGTGCGAGTGTGCATGCATGTGTGTATTTGTGCTTAAGTGTGTGTGTGCGCACATAAGTATATGCCTGTGTTGTGGTGCATTTGTGCATGTGTGCATCTGCGTGTGTGTGTTTTTGTGTGTGCGTGCTGTTGGTTGAACAGTATAAAAACAATGGGAACCTGTGGAATTCCCTGACAATTCACAGAGACAAACCTTTGTGAGTGTGTGTGATTTGTGTGCGTGTTGATCTTGTGTACTGACCTGTGGTGTGTGTTTGCAGTATGCTCCTCCAGATCTGTGCATCTGCAGTTTTGTCCTGGAGCAGTCTCTGTCTGTGCGAGCGCTGCAGGAGATGCTCGCCAAGACTGGCCACGACAATGACGTGAGTAAAACACACACACACACACACACACCTGAGTGTGATCTGTCTGTGTTTAAAGGGTTCAGTTAAAGGTCAGGCATCATTGAGCTCCAGACGAGGCGGTTCTGTGGTGTTTTTCCTGATGGTCTGGTTTGAGTCTGATGACCTGCGGCAGCGCTGATCTTTACTTTACTCTCCTGTGGTGTTTCTGCTAAATAATGAGTAACAACTGGCCAATGTGAGAGTGTTTATTGAGGATTTCTCTCTTCTGTTGTCTCTGTGCACCGGCTGCAGCAGTTCATTAGGAAGGTGAGCAGTTATAGGCTGAATATTTCTGTCATTTTGCTTGTTGAGGCTTGCTTTGCTTATTTGTTTATTTAGTTAGTTATTAACTTATTTGTTTGTTTATTTGTTCACTTTTAGTCATTTATTTTTATTAATGGGCGGCATGGTGGCTCAGTGGTTAGCACTGTGTCCTCATAGCAAGAAGGTCGCAGGTTCAAGTCCCGGCTAATTCTGACTTCAACTGTATGTAGTAATCATTATTTATATATACTGTATATATATATATGTTTAATTTTAAATGTTTTTTGTTAAATGAAAATATTTCTATTAAATTAAAAATATTTATAAATATTTTAAAATATAATTAAATTCATTCATTTTCCTTTGGTTTAGTCCTTTATTTTTTCAGAGGTCGCCACAGTGGAATGAACCGCCAACTTATCCAGCATATGTTTTACACAGCGGAAGCCCTTCCAGTTGCAACCCAGTACTGGGAAACACCCATTCTCACACACACACACACACACACACACAGACACATACACTACGGCCAATTTAGTTTATCAATTCCCCTATAAACTGAAAACCGGAGCACCCGGAGGAAACATGCAAACTCCACACAGAAACGCCAACTGACCCAGCCGGGACTCGAACCAGCGACCTTCTTGCTGTGAGGCCACAGTGCTAACCACCGTGCCGCCCATATAAATAAATATTCATTCATTCATTTTCTTTTCGGCTTAGTCCCTTTATTAATCCGGGGTCGCCACAGCAGAATGAACCGCCAACTTATCCAGCACATATTTTACGCAGCGGATGCCCTTCCAGCTGCAACCCATCTCTGGGAAACATCCATACACACTAATTCACACTCATACACTACGTACAATTTAGCCTACCCAATTCACCTGTATCACATGTCTATGGACTGTGGGGGAAACCGGAGCACCCGGAGGAAACCCACGCGAACACAGGGAGAACATGCAAACTCCACACAGAAATGCCAACTGACCCAGCCGAGGCTCGAACCAGAGACCTTCTTGCTCTGAGGCGACAGCACTACCTACTGCGCCACTGCGTCACCATAAATAAATATATTTATTAAAAATAATTGTAAATACTTATT
>LR812535.1:22500-100000 GCA_903798195.1 Danio kyathit
AATTATTCGGCCTCCTGTGACTTATTTATTTATTTATGTTTTGTCAAATATTTCCGAAATGATGTTGAACAGATTCAGGAATTGTTCACAGTATTTCCTCTAATATTTTTTCTTCTGGAGAAAGTCTTGTTTGTTTTATTTCGGCTAGAATAAAAGCAGTTTTTAATTGTTTTAAAGCCATTTTAAGGTTAATATTATTATCCCCCTTAAGCAATATTAGTTTTGGATTGTCTCCAGAACAAACCACTGTTATACAATGACTTGCCTAATTACCCTAACTTTACCCTAATTAACCTAGTTAAGCCTTTAAATGTCACTTTAAGCTGTATAGAAGTGTCTTGAAGAATATCTAGTCTAATATTATTTACTGTCCTCATGGCAAAGAGAAAAGACATCAGTTATTAGAGAGGAGTTATTAAAACTATTATGATTAGAAATGTGTTGAAGAAATCTCTCTTAAACAGAAATTGGGGGAAAATATACAGGAGGGTGAATAATAATGCAGGAGGGCTAACAATTCTGACTTCAACTGTATATATGTTTATTGTGATTATTGCTCAGGCGGCTCAGGGCGGAGGTCACCGGACGCTACTCTACGGTCACGCTATTCTCCTCAGACACTCGTTCAGTGGGATGGTTTGTAAACAATCAGCTTTTCTTCATATGTAATTTCAGCAGGGCTGTGTGAACATTTCGTGTTTCTTTTACAGTTTCTGACCTGTCTGAAGACATCGCGGTCGATGACGGATAAACTGTCCTTCGATGTGGGCCTTCAGGAAGACTCCTCAGGTGAAATATCGACCTTATTCTGCAAATATTCTTAACTTCCGACTCAGTTGTCCATGGCAGAAAACGCTCAAACTAACGCTCTACAAACAATTGTGTTCATGACTTTATATAAAAAGTAGAATAATGTAGTGAGGAAATATCAGTTTGCAACATCAAGCAGCAGAACCAGCTGTTTTTAACATCTAGAAATCAATGGAAGTGAATGACAGCGGAAGCCAGAAAGATTCCAATGGCTGTGCCCACTCGTACGACAAGAATAAGGTTAATAAGTTCAGATGAAGAATAAGTTCGGTGTGTTTATTAGGGGCAACAAGCAGCAGAACACTTTCCACTGTGTGAGTATCTCCAGCAGCCTCTAATGCTCAACATGAATGAATTGTGTTTGTTCTAATCAGACTTGATGAGTGAAACACTCTGATTGACTTTCTCCCTTTGTACGTGTCATCAGAGGGGGAAAGCCCCGCCCACTAGTGCCCATCTCTCCCTCATTAGCATAGACAGCAGCCCTGAGTGAGAAGCAGCCGTCTGTCCATTAGCCATTAGAGTGTTTGAGCTGCTGAAGATAATGTCAGCATAGACTAATGCTGCGTTCATACCAGACGTCAAGCACGAGTGACTTACATGTTAAGTCAATGCAAAAGCGCAAATAGACATCCTGCAGCGCAATACAAGCAAATGAGGCGGTGCGAGTTAAGCATTTTCCGTGATTGACGTGCAAATCGGTTGAGGTGGAAAATCTGAACTTCACCAGACATTCGTGCCGCGTTAACCAATCAGGAGCTTGCTCTTGTAGGGGCATGATTATGACGTACCGCCTCTTGTTGGTGCCCCGTGGGAAAATCCTCCTACCGACACGGGAGAACAGTTCATCAAACTGGGCTCGGCTCAGTCTGAAGCGCCACTGAAAGCCTCCATCATCCAGGTTCAGTTTCTGGAGGAGTTGATGAACTCACAGAGCTGCTGCACCTCTGAATGGATCTAGTGGACTCGGGACACGGCTCCAAACAAAACATTTATTAGCCTTCCTAAACTACATAAACACAGCTACTCTCTCGATAAAATCCATGTTAACCATTTAGCAACGAAGCTACAGTCACCGGGCAGACAGAAGCCCCGCCCATGATGCGAATCCGTGTCTATTGCGAAGCGGATTTGACGCATGAATGAATTGAATAAACACAAAATGTCCACGCATCCAGCGCAATTTATCTGCACGTGCAGCATAAGAGGATTATAAGGAGTGGAGTTTTGGATGAACAGCGACAGGAGCGACATAGACTGACAGAAGCATGAAGCACACACTCACACTGAAGCACACATGCACACCTGTCCAGCACTCACAACACACACACTGCTGTGTTACATCTGTCACTACGCTAACGCACAGCCATCTGTAGCTCCGCCCTCTTCTGAAAAAAGCACAATCTCATTTGCATTTAAAGCGACAGTCACCAAATCACCACAATAAGAATCAAGGTCTGAAAGGGTCAGTTTCAGAGAGCTAGAGAACATGATCTGTGTGCTATTCTCAGCTCAAACTCAAACACACACACTCTAGAGACAGCAGAGACGCACTTTACAGCTTGTAAAGGGGCAGAATAGATCTGCTTTAAAACATTTTCTACTAGCACTTTTTGGACACTGACATTCTGAGTGTTTTTAGACTCAAAGATGTATTCTGTGTGAATGCCCACTAATAGTGTCACGATCACCAGCAATCTAGCCTGTGCAGATTGCTGGCGAACTATACATCTGCCACTATATGAAATACAACTCCCAGAAGTCCTTGCAATTACACACCAGTTCCAGATCATCTTTGATTACCCGCACACAGCTGTAGCTTATGATGGACTGATTACTTGGACTATAAAGAAACCTCATTTAGGCCCAATCCTAATTGTACCCCTCAGCCCTTACCCCTACCCCTCATTTAGCGCATTCTTATGAAGGGGTAGGGGTGTCCCAATTCTCTTTTGCGTTAGTAAATTTTGAAGCCCTTCCCCTTCACACTCGTTTTTAAGGACCAAGGAGAAGGGGTACAAAAATAGAATTGAGATTGGGCCTTAGTCTTGTAGACTGTGAGTATAATGAGGAGTTTTCCCTGTCTTGCCTCATGTGTTGACCTTTTCCTTTGTTTTACTGTCTACGTTGTTTTGCCACCGGTCCCGACCATTCGCCTGTGACTTCTATTATGTTTTTGATTATCTGCATGCTCCTGTCTGTTACTGTTTTGACCTTTGCCTGCCTGATGATTCTTAATAAACTGCATTTGGATCCTTAACTCCATTGTGCCCTGACTCGATACCAGTGGTGGAAAGAGTACTGAAAAATCCTACTCAAGTAAAAGTACCATTACTAAAATGTAGTGCAAGTAGAGTAAAAAATCTGCTGTAAATATTACTTAAAGTATGAGTAAAAACATTTCAAAAGTACTCAAGAGTAGTGAGTATTATGCTGTAAAAAGCTGATGCAGTGCATCGAGTTATTGCCCAGCAGGCACACAACATCATAATGCTGCGTTCACACCAGACGCGGAAGAAGCGTCAAGCGCGAGTGATTTACATGTTAAGTCAATGCAAACGCGCGAATAGGCATCCTGCGGCGAGAATTGCGCGAATGGCGCGTTTTCCGCGTTTGACGCGCTTAACGCGCGAATCGCTCGAGTTGGAAAATCTGAACTTCTGCGGACATTCGCGTCGCGTTAACCAATCAGGAGCTTGCTCTTGTGGGGGCATGATTGTGACGTAGCACCTGTTGTTGGTGTCCGGGGGAAATCCTCCAGCCGACACCGACAACAGTTCATCAAACTGGGCTTGGCTCAGTCAGAAGCACCGCTGAAAGCCCCAGTCATCCAGGTTCAGTTTCTGGAGGAGTTTATGAGCCCACAGCGCTGGGTGCACCTCTGAAGGTATCTAGTGGACTCAGACACTGCTTCAAACATATCGACGCTGTTTTTCAGCCTTATAAAGCACATAAACAGAGTTATTTTATCAATAAAATCCATGTTAGCATTTAGCAACGAAGCTACAGTCACCGGGCAGACAGAAGCCCTGCCCATGACGCGAATCCGCGGCTGTTCTGAAGTGATTTTGACGCGCGAATAAAGCGGAGTTTGATGCGCGAATGAAGCGAGTAAACTCAAATGTTCACGCGTCTATTTACTCGCGAATAGCGCGATTTAGCCTCGCGTTCCGCGTCTGGTGTGAACACAGCATTAGACATTAATATTAGGTTAGATTTAGGTTGTGATGTCAGGTGACCAAAATTCAGTGTCTAGTCAGCGTCTAAGGACAACTTTATTTTGATGTTCAGTAACGATGTCAAATGACGTTGATATTTGGTCGATTTTAGGTTGTGAGAAAGTGACCAAAATCCAAGGTCGAGCCAACATTTTAAACCAGCGTCATATTGATGTCAAATACTGATGTTTATTCGTCAAGTATGGCAACCAAAATCCAACGTCTGATAGACGTCATAGTGGTAACATCCAGACAACGTTAAGCTGTAACATCATCAGACTTTGATGTTTGGTTGGTTTTAGGTTGGATGTTGGACATTGACGTTGGTCTGACGTTCAGTTCTGACGTCAACCTGATTTTAATTTCCAAACAAAATGCAACGTCCCGACAACGTTAGGGTACAACGTCAATCTGACGTCATGTTGACGTCTTGTGGCTGCTGGGAGTTTAAGGCCATTTCGGTCATCATACAGTGAACATCCGTCATCTTCTCATCAGTGACATGCATATAAACAGTCTCTGGGTCAATGTGTGTAAAGATTTTGGACATCATCTTGGACACTTTTAATACTTCCAAACAGTTTGCTGAAATTATAAATCGCCCATGTCTTGAGGTAGTTCATTATGATGCGATTTATCTTGTATGTGCGATTTGATTGGACAGGAATCACAGACTGATTTCTCTAATCCTCATAGACAAGAAATAATACAGTAGTGACTGCAGGTTGCAGGACAGTAGTGGAGTAAAAGTATTGATATTGCAGTAAAAATCTACTCTATAAGTAAAAGTGCACATTTTTACTTTGTAGATTACAATTTCTGAGAAAAAACTACTCAATTACAGTCATTTAAGTATTTGTCATTTTCTACTTTACACCACTGCTCTTCACAAATAGTGTGTGCTTTTTAAATGTGTGTGTATTTAGGCGAGGCCTGTTGGTGGACAATTCATCCGGCGTCTAAACAGAGGTCAGAGGGAGAGAAAGTGCGAATCGGAGATGATCTCATTCTCGTCAGTGTGTCGTCAGAACGATATCTCGTGAGTATTACATAAACCCAGCGCTCAGCGCAGATATTATTTTACTTTCTGAGTTGTGTTAAGGGTGGCACGGTCGCTCAGCGGTTAGCATTGTGGCCTCACAGCAAGAAGGTCACAGGTTCGAGTCCCGGCTGGGTCAGTTGGCATTTCTGTGTGGAGTTTGCATGTTCTCCCCGTGTTGGCGTGGGTTTCCTCCGGGTGCTCCGGTTTTCCCCCACAGTCCAAACACATATAGGGGAATCGATTAACTAAATTGGCCGTAGTGTATGAGTGTGTGAATGAGAGAGCATATAGGTGTTTTCCAGTACTGGGTTGCTGCTGGAAGAGCATCCGCAACATTATAAAGACAAAAGAAAACATGAAAGCGCAGAAGGTGAGCTTTACTGTCATTGTGCTACATGCGTGGTCATACAGTGGAACTAAATGTGGTGTATTACAGGGCCACGGTGCTACATAAATAAACATAATCCTAAATATGAACACTACACTGCATGTGAGAGCTAATTTAAACCTATACATAACCAACATACCATAATCTAACTATACTAACTATACATATACTATAAATACTTAAAGGTGCAGTATGTAAGTTTGACACCCAGTGGTTATACTAGGTGTTGCACTCCTGGATCAAAACAAAAGCAAGCGCGGGTTGCCAGTTTGAGTACAGGAGCGAGTGATTTAAACTGTGTTCTAAATAAAAGCAACGACACGCGATAGAGGGAATATTTTCCATATTAAAGGGAGTTTTTGTCCTAACCAACACCTGGAATTGAATTATTAGAAACGGCATCTATTTCTCACAGCTGAACTTGTGAAACCTATGACAGTGATCACCTCAGGTAAACTGTGTGTGCTTTATTCAGTGCTAAATGCTAACAATGTGAGTTTGAATGCCATTATACATTTAATGATGTTAAAGAGGGTTAACATGTATTAAACAGATTCTAAACCTTACCGTTTCGTGAGTGAGTGCATATTCTGTGCTTCTGAATGGCTGTATTAAAATTTCTGTCATGTTTGGTCTGGTGCAAACAGCCAAATAGCTGATCACTGCCTCTCTCGTCACAGCGTGTTGTTAGGACACGCGGTTACAATGTAACCTGCTCACCTAATGTTTACTTTCATAATATTTATGTAATTTGCTAATTAATAACCTCATGTGGAACTGAATCGGTCTCCCATACTGTCCTTTTCGGTCACAGACGCATGCTTTCAGAGTCTTTCTGAATGAATGAATGAAATACGCTGTTTTCCAACAAGGCAACCCGGAGTGCTGAATTATAATTGGCTAAACTGGCATGTGCATGTGAAAATTACCTAAACAAAGACAGCGTTCCGGCACGGAAAAACCATTTTCAAAGCAGAATATCTGACTTCAGCATTGTTTTTCAGTTAAACAAGTATGTTCACTTGAGATGTTTCTTAAATATCTGCACACATATTATGGTGTTTTTATGCTTTAGAAGAGTAAAAAAACTTACATACAGCACCTTTAACTATTCACATTATCTAAGACTATACGAGTACTTTTACATAAGAAAAATATTGTGCAAGATTATTATGTATAAATAAAGTACTAAGGTTGATGAAAACAAGTGCAATATGATTGTGTGGTACATTCACAGGTGAAATGGAGGTTAAAGGTGCAGTATGTAAGATTGACACCCAGTGGTTGAACTAGGTATTGCACACTTGGTTCAAAACAAACGCAAGCACAGGTTGCCAGATTGACGACATCAACAAAAGTGTGAATAACTATCGAGTAGAGCTGCACGATTCTGGCTAAAACGATGTCAAATGATGTTGATATTTGGTCGATTTTAGGTTGTTAGAAAGAGACCAAAATCCAATGTCAAGGCAACATCTTAAACCAACGTCATATTGATGTCAAATACTGATGTTTATTCGTCAAGTATGGAAACCAAAATCCAACATCTGATATCGTGACATCATCATAGTGGTAACATCCAAACAACTTTAAACTGTAACATCATTAGATGTTGATATTCGGTTGGTTTTAGGTTGGAGGTTGGACATTAACGTTGACCTGACGTTCAGTTCTGACGTCAACCTGATTTTCATTTCCAAACAAACCGCAGTGTCCCCATGACGTTAGGGTACAATGTCAATCTGACGCCATGTTGACGTGTTGTGGCTGCTGGGTGTTTAAGTGTCATGTAAAATGACGTTTAAACTCACATTGTTAGCATTTAGCACTGAATAAAGCACATGAGCTGTACCTGAGCTGATCATTGTCAGTTTTCTGTAGTTCAGCTGTGAGAAATATACATTTCTAAAATATAATATGTTAGAAAATAAAATAAACCATCTGAAACTGAACTTCAGAACTGTGACTCAGTGCAAACCAACACATATGAGTGATTCAGCATCTACATTTAATCATATTAAAGAGGTTTAATAGGTATTCATTAGACTATAAACCTTACCATTTCGCTTGAGTGCATATTCTGTGCTTCTGAATGGCTGTATTTACGTTTCTGTCGTGTTTCATCTGGTGCAAACAGCCAAATTGCTCATCACTGCGTATCTCGTCATGAAGCGTGTTGTTAGGACACAGGGTTACAATGTAACCTGCTCACCTAATGTTTACGCTCGTAATATTTATATCATTTGCTAATTAATAACCTCATATGGAACTGAATCTGTCTCATTTCAGAGTCTGCTACTGTCCACCGGAGGTCGTATTTCAGTCACAGACACACACTCTGAGATCCTTCCTGACTGAATGAATGAAATACCTGCACACATATTATGGTGTTTTCATGCTTTAGAAGAGTCAAAAACGTACATTCAGCACCTTTAAGGGAAGTGTCTGGTGCATATAGAGAGAAGTGTATTTTCTACAGGTGGTTTGTCAAACCCACTCACCTGTGTTAGGCACACTCAGCAATGCACAGTATTTTTATAGAGCTATGGAGTGATTGTAAGAAAGTGTCTGGTGCAAACTGGTGCAAGTGTTGGTTAAAGAGTCAGAGAGATGAAAGAGTGTGTTTTCTGCAGGTGGTTTGTCAAGCACTCAGAAAGCCACTATGTTTTGGGGTTTGCACCTGATATAAAATACACAATGAAACTCTCTGACAGTAAAGGACGTGTTGTTAATGATTATTAACATGCTCTGCTCCACAGCATCTGTCCATATCCAATGGCTGCATCCAGGTGGACGCGTCCTTCATGCAGACGCTCTGGAACGTCCATCCCATCTGCTCAGGGAGCAACGTGGAGGAAGGTACAGCACACACAATCAGACGCAACACTCACTGCAGGCTTTTAACCCCCAGGGGTCGAAGACCACGTATACGTGTTTCACATGACAACGCCGAAAAAAACTTAAATGACACTTTCAGTTTTGATCGTACAGATATGAGCAATACATCAATTGAATCTGTTAGGTGTCTGGTTTTTTTGTGTACACTCACAATAACAACAAAAGTGTGTGCTTTTGCAAAATAAGGAAAATAAACAGTGAAGGCACTTTCTCTTTTCCCTCTCCGTGAACTGTTTTTACAAACACGTCAGTAAAATGCAATGAAACTCTGCAAAAACTAAACACACAGACATGAGACACATATCTATAGAAAGCTTGAAGTGTCTACTTTTAAATGCAGCAAGTGCATGTTGAAAACAATTATTGCTTGATTAAAGTAATCAGTATGAGACCAACGCTATGTCTAGTCTCTCTGCCTGAGCTCATTATTTTTAATGTGACCACGCCCATGAGGCTTTGTTATTACAATCGTCCACGTGAAACGGGCTCCTTGTAAACTATGGTCAGAAAAAACAGCGGAATCTCCACGAATACACGAGACATACACATGACAGACATACCTGCATAAAGCTTGGAGGGTGAACTTTCCAACTCATTTTGAAAGCAAATGTTGTCTCGCTAGGTAACCCATACAATTCTCCCGGCAGAGCGCGCATCACGCCGGCTCTTCCCACTTCCACCATTAATACAAACAATGATGTAGGCTGACCACACGCCCACAGCGCGCTGGCTAGAACGTGACGCATGTTATACGTGTTATTAATTTAATTTTTATTTATTTTACCGTAGTTGAACCTGTTAAAGTTTGGAAAAAGTTAACTAAGGCTGCAACTATTTGGGCAAAATATATATAAAAGGTCTTTAAATATTATTTTGATTATTCTTGTGTTTTGTCATTATGTCAGAGTCATTCAGAAATTATTATTAAATGCTGGATTAATGCACAAGAAAGTTTTTATTACAACAGTTTAGCAAACATGTTTTATACCATTTCAAATATTTCCCTCCGTTTCTCAGTGAATATAGGCAATGTATTTTGATGCATTTAAACAAAACAGATTTATTAAACAGATATATTTATTAAAATAATATTTTAGTCACCAAATATATTCAGAAATTGAAAGATAATACAATTAAATTAAAGCAAAATATTGAAAAAAATTACAACCTACAAAATTTTAACTAAATGTAACAAGCATTTAGTTTGGGCTAGCTTTTGCAGATGGACATTGCTTTCCAATGCCCTTGATGGGTGAGTGGGGAGTGTCTTTAGTCTCTCCAGGTGTGAATTATTCATGACCACTGTCACTCACGCATAGACCTGAGACGAGCCAAACAAACTTAACAAAATGTAAATCTTTGTAATGTTTCCTTTGAATGAGAGAATAAAATAATTTTTTACAAAATTGTGAAGTAAATATTCTAGCCTACCAGACTGGTTACTCAAAAGTCTTGCTCAGGCATATTTAGTGTGTTTTTTGGACCTTATTTCAGCTACATTTTTTTTCTCCAAATCCTACTAACCACGAATAGTTTTTTTTTTTCTAAAAAACACAAGCATGTACATCAATAATTGTCACATATTATTGTTGAACAGTTTGTGCTGAATACAAATAAAATACATGTTGGCCAATACCATGTAATAAGTAGCTGAAATTAGCACAAATGTCAGGGCATGTCAAAACATCTCAGGGGCTCCAAAATCACCTCAGACCCCTGAGGGTTAAAGAGTCCCTATTACACAATATGAAAGGTCATAGTTTTGGGGCAACAGGCTGATATGCATGATGCATGCATGAACAACAGGCTGATTGTCACTTTTCAATATAAAGTTTGGTGTGTGTGTGTGATCACAATACTGTATAGATTGGAATTTCGTCTCCCAGTATAAACGTATTGCCTTTTGTCCAATAGGATACCTTCTCGGTGGTCATGTGATGCGTCTTTTTCATGGACATGATGAGGTTCTGACAATCCCAGGCTCTGATCAGAGTGAGGAAGAGCAAAGGTACAAACTTCATCTCCCATACTCCTGTGTTTGTGATTAATATGGGCTTTATACAGTACTGATTATTCTACGATGTTCCACAGTAATAAACAGACAATCAACCCTCTGGGTTTGGCAACTGCGTATACACAGTTTGAGGCATCTTCACCTGATTACGCGGAAAAGAACTTAAATTACTCTTTCAGCAATACATTGTTACAATCTTAAAGATGGTAAGTCAAGGGGAAGGAGAGTAACATTAATTTTTGAGTGAAACGCATAAGCAAACACAAAAATATCAACAAGTGAGGGACAAAATACCAAGACTAACTGAATGCAATAAAGTGAGTTTATTTACAAAGATAGTGATAGTAATAAATGCAGAAATATGTATATAGAAAGAACAATAAATATTTACAAGAATATTGAAATTACAGACAACAAGTGAGGACACAAGATGTTTGAAAAAATAGATGGGAGAGTTGGAGAGATGAGACGCAAGCGGCGTCCAAACAATAATAATAAATAAAACAAAACAATCTATTCTACTGGCCCAACCTCTACCCTAACAATCCAAAAGAAAAGAATATAGCAATATTGAAAAGAAATCTTCGCGTCTATTACGCACTATCTAACCTACTCTATTATATATATGTGTGAGAAAAAACAAAAGTACAGTGGGTGGAGCACGCCCCTTACCTAGTGTGTCTAACAAAAGTGATATTCAAAGCTACTTGTGCACAATGTATGTCGCGCGACAATCTTACCTGTCCCACTCTCCAACCTCAGATGCGCATAACACTGATGGTAGACAAAATGGAGAACAGACAAATAACACGGACATATATCAACTTGCAACACACTAAAAACGGATTGAAATTTCACTGACACACAACACAGAATATTCAGGGCCTCCCGAGTAGCGTCCTGTCACCACTTTTATGCCACGGTGGCAGCGGCTGGATTGGAGACTGTGGGAGTGACGTCAGTGGGGCACGGCAAACAGCTGGGCAGCGGTAGCCAATCGGAGTCACTGTTTGGGTGGAAGCGGGAGAGAGAGAGAGAGAGAGAGAGAGAGAGAGAGTTCCATTTGAATGAGAGGTCATGCTCCACTTGAGCTCCTAAAACTCAACAATTTTTTCAACTCTTGAAGGAACCAACCCAGACAAAACCTACATAAAAGTGAAGATAAACTGGATACAAACAGATAAACTGAAGAAAAATACAAAAAGGATAAGAAAATATCAAACAATCAGTTTTTATGCATATATTTTTTGAAAACAAACAACTAAGGACAGCAATATTTTGACTATCTGAAACATCTAACAGGACAACAAAGCTACACAGAGGACATAATCTACGATCAAGCTCTTCAATCAACAATAAGGCAAGACAAAATCAGACTAAACTACATTATAGTGATGATAAAGTGAAGATATAAGCAAAAAAGGATAACATAACTGACCATCTGATTTAAATATAAACAACTAAGAAGTAGCATTATTCTGTGTATTAAGAAGCATCCAGTAGGAGAAATCAGCTCAGGACAAGCTTCAATCAACAAACAGCTAAGACAAAACTTCAAATTAAAGACAAATTAATAACATATCAGTGAGTGAGAGAAGAGTGACAGTTAAAAATGGCAGCAGCAGCATCCTCTGTGCCCCTCCCCCACAGCCAAACCATCACATACCCACACAGAGTTAAGAGTGCAAAGGACAGGAAGACATACAAACACCAGCTGCTCAGGACACACCCCGAGACCCTAATGGCCGACTTCTGCCAAAAAGGAGACACATCCACCATCACTAATTTGCTGCTGTACACAGAAAATGGCCATGCCTGGCACAAAGCTATCTGTCTCTATTACAAGAACTTTAAAAAGCATGGCATCTGTAATGGAAGACAGATCCAAATTCATGATGAGGACAGTGACACCACCTTTTTAACTGTAAATATATACCATAATGGAACAATAATGTTTCAGGGAAGTGAAGCCTGTCTCATCTCTGTACAAGATCAATTTAATGAGCTCCAATCACTAGTAGAGCAAGAGAGACAACCAGGGAGAGCAGATAGCAGCGCTAAAGGCAGAAGCTCCAGGCTGGAGCTGGAGCGGGAGCTGGAGCAGGAAGAGCCCGTCCTAGACTGTGATGCCCAGCTGGAGCAGTCAGTCACTCAGATACGCAACAGCCTGTCTCTACAAGAGGTGGAGCTGGTGGAGCTCCGAGAACTAGTGCTCTCACAGACAACATCTAACAAACGCCTTCAACAGCTAGAAAACCAACTGCAGCAGCTCACACGAGAATACAAAGATAGTGTTGAAGAACTGAGAGGAGAAATAAAAAAATTACAACAGGACAAAAACACCTTAAACAGTGAGCTGATGACTGTAAAAAAAGAACTGATCATCAGAGAGAAAGAAATACAAAGCCTGAGAGAACACACAGAAACCCTCACTAGGCCTACATCGAGCACCACCCAGACACCACCTGAGACGAACACACAGAGAGCAGACATACATGAGCCCAAACACCCCAGAGTTCAGGAGAACACATTCAGAAAGGCAGAAATAGTTATTTTAATGGACTCAAATGGCAAGTACATCAATGAGAAACGGCTATTCCCCAGTCACAAAACACTGAAACGCTGGTGCCCGAACACAGCTAGTGCTCTTCTTCAGCTGGACAAAGAGGAACTTGGTAATCCCAGCCACATCATCATACACGTGGGGACAAATGACCTGAAGACACAACAAGAAAGAGTTGCACAGTCCATTACACAAGTGGCAATTAAAGCAACAGAGACTTTCCCATCTTCAAAAATAATCATCTCTAACCTTCTACCTAGAACTGATTTCCACCCGCGGACTATACAGAGAGTGAACACAGAGATCTCACGCAGATGTGCTGAAATACCAAACATTCGCATCGCACATCACCCTACACTGGGCATTCACCATCTTCAAGACCACGTCCATCTGCATAGAGACAATGTGCATGAGTTTGCTAAAAATCTTAAAGATGTTGCTCTTGGTCGTACCCCAGACAGTCCCTCAAAGAGCAAAAGAGAACATCACCATCCTCAATCTAAAACACGTGCTATTCCAACATCGACACACAGTGCCTCTTACCCACATCCGGCTGAGCCCTATCCTGCATCTTGGAGAGTCCACCAGCAGCACCCACACCCTCAGCACCCACGCCCTATGCCAGCAGACCATCAGCATCCACGCCCTGTGCCAGTGCACCCACACCCTCAGCACCCATGCCCTGTGCCAGCAGACCATCAGCATCCACGCCCTGTGCCAGTGCACCCACACCCTCAGCATCCACGCCCTGTGCCAGTGCACCCACACCCTCAGCATCCACGCCTTGTGCCAGTGCACCCACACCCTCAGCATCCACGCCCTGTGCCAGTGCACCCACACCCTCAGCATCCACGTCCTGTGCCAGTGCACCCACACCCTCAGCATCCACGTCCTGTGCCAGTGCACCCACACCCTCAACATCCACGTCCTGTGCTAGCAGACCATCAGCACTCACACCCTGTGCCAGTGCACCCACACTCTCAGCACCCACGTCCAAGGCCAGCATGCCTACACCCTCAGTACCCACGCCCTCAGCCTCCACACCCTCATCAACAACGGCAGAATCTTGTAGTACCACCATATCACCGGCAGAGAAAACAGCTTGTTCTCAGAGAAGCCCCAGTGATGGGTGAAAACACCAGCAGTCACAGACAAGAACAGGGAAAACTGAGCTACGCTGCAGCACTAAAACAGCCAGTGGACACACACAGCACCAGTCTGAGAGAGATCAAACACATGCTCAGTTTAATCTGCACACGGCTGATGGAATAGTTGTGAGTGAAATACTCAAAATTGCTTGGACTCTAAATAATCTTGATAATATACATGTCTATTTATGATATTTAGGTATTTTATGGTTTATATGGATTTGGTTCTATTCTAGAGGAATGTTAAAATTGTTTGTTGACCAAATGAAACCGCTGACGATCTCACTGTGGAATATTCAGGGTGTTAACTCATCTAGTCTTGGGTGTAAAGTTAACACCTTGGATTTTCAGAAAAGCATTTCAAACATAGACATCATAATACTGCAGGAAACATGGCGAAGAACTGATGAGGTCACTCTTTGTCCCCCAGGATACCGTGAAATATCCATTTCATCTAAAAAACATGAAAAAATTAAACATGGTAGAGATTCGGGGGGCACAATAATCTGGCACAAACTGGAAATCGATAAATACATCAAATTAATTAAAAAAGAAGAATCTCATATCTGGCTCAAAATCGACAATCAGCTCAGTCAAACGAAAAAGGACATATTCTTATGTGCTCTTTACATTCCTCCATCCGAATCTCCATATTATAATGAAAACGTCTTTGAGACCATCCAGACTCAAATAATCCACTTCCAGGCTCAGGGAAGTGTGCTGCTGTGTGGAGATCTCAATGCTAGAACAGGGTCCTTAACTGACTGTACCACAGACAGTGGGAATAAATACATATTTGGACAGAGTTATCAACAAAACAGTGTAAATGTCTCTAGGAATAACTCTGACGCCCAAATAAATAAGAACGGAAAGCTTCTACTTGAGCTCTGTCGAAGCCTCGGTCTGTATCTGGTCAATGGCAGGGTGAGAGGAGACTCTCTGGGCAGATACACCTACAGCTCATTTCTCGGCAGCTCAACAGTTGACTATATGATCACAGATTTAGATCTGTTCTCTTTCAGTGCATTCACTGTTAAACCGCTAACACCTCTATCAGATCACAGCCAAATTACACTTTATATAAAAAGGAACAAGAATACTAACATTTTTTCACATTCCAGTATATTGTATGACATTAAAAATAATTATAGATGGGTACATGACAGCTCTGAGAAATACAGGAACGCAATTGAAGACCCTCAAATAGGTTTACTTTTGGATAAATTTATGGAAAATAGTTATCCTCATAATGGAGATGGTGTTAATCTAGCTGTAGAAAACATAAATTACATATTTGATTATTTGGCAACGATATCTAATATTAAAACTACTAAGAAAACTTTTAAACAAAAACAAGAGAATGAAAAATGGTTTGACTTTGATTGTAAAACAATAAGGAAAAACTTAAGACAACTAGCAAATCAAAAACACAGACAACCAGAGAATACAGATTTACGTCTTCGGTACTGTGAGGAGCTTAAAAAATATAAAAACACAATCAGAAAAAAGAAAGAAGAGTACATCCAAAAACAGCTCAAAACTATTGAAGAATCTGTGGATTCAAACAATTTCTGGGCCAACTGGAACCTCCTTAACAAAAAGAAACATGAACAGCTTACAATACAAAATGGAGACACCTGGAAAAACCACTTTGAAAAACTGTTTAGTAAAATAAACATGAGTACTGAACAATCGCTTATATATGATAAATTAACCCATACAGAGCAAATATTTGGCAAATACCAAAATCCGTTAGACTACCCAATCACAGAAAAAGAGCTACTAGATAAAATACAAGTCCTACCAACAAAAAAGGCAAGTGGTCCAGACGGTATCCTTAATGAAATGATTAAAAACATAAATCACAAATTCCAACTGGCTATAATGAAACTGTTCAATTTGGTTCTGAGTGTTGGTGATTTTCCTGACATATGGAATAAAGGATTAATAACACCCATATTCAAAAGTGGAGACAAATCAGACCCTAATAATTACAGAGGCATCTGTGTGAGCAGTAATCTGGGGAAGCTGTTCTGCAGCATCATCAACACCAGACTCATAGGCTTCCTTACAGAGCACAATGTCCTCAGCAAAAGTCAGATTGGGTTTCTGCCAAATTACAGAACATCAGACCATATCTTCACCCTTCAGACTCTGATTGACAAATACGTCCATCAAAACAAAAACAAAATATTTGCTTGCTTTGTAGATTTTCAGAAAGCGTTTGATTCAATTTGGCATGAAGGTCTGCTGTCTAAACTTCTAGACTCAGGTATCGGCGGTAAAACATACAACATTATAAAAACAATGTATTCAAACAGTCAGTGCTCAATTAAAGTAGGCAATAAGCGAACAGAATTCTTTACTCAGGGGCGGGGTGTGAGACAGGGCTGTCCACTGTCACCAACTCTCTTCAATATTTACATCAATCAATTGGCAATGCTTCTAGAGCAAGCAGATACGCCGGGTCTCACACTATACGACTGCAGTGTAAAGTTCCTGCTGTTTGCAGATGATCTGGTGCTGCTGTCGCCAACAGAAGAGGGTCTACAGCAGCAGCTGGATATCCTGCACAGCTTCTGTCAGACCTGGGCACTGACCGTTAACCCAAAGAAAACCAAAACCCTAATATTCCAGAAAAAACCCAGAAGTCAGGGAAAGAGACACAGTTTCACCCTTGGTATGACAAAAGTTGAACCTGCCACAAGCTACACATACCTTGGGTTGAAAATAAGTGCTAATGGAAAACTAAATTTGGCTGTGAATGAACTGAAAGAGAAAGCGAGAAGGGCCTTTTACGCCATTAAAAAATCAACACAAATAGAAATTCCAGTTCGAATCTGGCTCAAAATTTTCCAGTCGGTGATTGAACCTATAGTGTTATACGGGAGTGAAGTGTGGGGTCCTCTCCTCAGTCATGAACTTGATAAATGGGATAAGAATCCAATTGAAAGCCTACATGCAGAGTTCTGTAGGAGCATCCTAAGGGTACGGAGGAGCACACCCAGCAATGCATGCAGGGCAGAATTAGGCCAGTATCCTCTACTCATGCGAATTGAGAAACGAGCCGTCAAATTTTGGAAACACATAAAAATGAGTGACCCTGACTCTTATCACTTTAAAGCTCTCAAAAACCAAGAAATGGACATTGAAAAAAGCCCCCTGATTCAGATGGTCCTGAAGCTGCAAACACAAACCAACACAATAAATATGACTAACAGCAGGCAGCATCAGGACACAGACATGCTCATCCACAGAATTAAGCCCAATCAAATAATAAATGCACGAAAAGAAGAGTATCTGACTTACTGGAATGAAGCAGCCGGAAAACAAAGTAAACTTCAATGTTATTTAGACCTAAATAGAGATTATACCACAGCAACATATCTGAGCGCAGTAAAGGACAGTAAATTAAGAACAACAATGACCAAATACAGGCTGAGTGCTCACAGTCTGACTGTAGAGACGGGCCGATACAGACAGAACTGGCAACCCAGAGAGAGCCGCATCTGCCCACACTGTGCCCAGGCAGAGGTGGAGACGGAGGAACACTTCCTCACCCGCTGCACAAACTATCAGCACATCAGAGAAACATTCTACCCCAAACTACAGAGCATTTACCCACAATTCACTGAGTCAGACAATAAAACACAACTGCAATATTTACTAGGGGAAAAAACTGACTGTGTCCTTCTAGCCGCGCAATACATTAATGCCTGTCACAAAAAGAGAGAGCAGACCAATAAAAACACCAGTGATGCGCCTGCAAACACACACACACCTAGATTATTATAAATGAATCATTGTAAATATACTGATTATTCCTGTTTTTATTACTGTTTTATCCTAAAATGTTGATGTTAAATGTACAGTTTATACTGATCTATTTTTTTATTTTTTTTTTATTTTTTTTTTTATTGATATATGTGAATAATATGATACATATGATATATATGAGTGATATGATATATATATGAATGATAACATGATATATTGAATAATACTAGAACAGTAAAGTTCATAGACAAACTTTATGGTGTCTTGAGAAAGCCTAGTCTGAAAGTTTGAAGTAGCTATAAAAATTAAAGAATTGAGGTAGTTTTTAAGCTTGGAGCAGTCGGTATAGTTACATAATTACATATAGCAGGTTTCTAGTATGGATTGGCATGTTTCTTGCTAGGTGGTTGCTAGGGTGTTCAGAGTGGTTGCTAAGGTATTGCTAGGGTGTTCTGAGTCATTGCTAAGATATTGCTAGGCGGCTGCTAGTGTGTTCTGAGTGGTTGCTCGGCGGTTGCTAAGGCGTTGCTAGGGTGTTCCAGGTAGTTATTAAGGTGTTGCTAGGATATTCTGAGTGGTTGCTAGTCGACCACTGAGCAGTTGTTAATGTATTGCTAGACGGTTGCTAGGTTGTTCTGAGTGGTTGCTCGGCGGTTGCTAAGGTGATGCTAGGGTGTTCCAGGTAGTTATTAAGGTGTTGCTAGGATATTCTGAGTGGTTGCTAGTCGACCACTGAGCAGTTGTTAATGTATTGCTAGACGGTTGCTAGGTTGTTCTGATTGGTTGCTAGGGAGTTGCTAGGGTGTTCTAGGTGGTCGCTAGGGTGATGCTAGGTGGTTGCTAGGGTGTTCTGAGTGATTGCTAAGGTGTTGCTAGGATGCTCTAGGTGATCGCTAAGGTGTTGCTAGGCGGTTGCTAGGGCGTTCTGAGTGGTTGCTAAGGCATTGCTAGGCGGTTGCTAAGGTGTTCTGAGTGGTTGTTAGATCGTTGCAAAGTCATTGCTTGGTGGTTGCTAAGACGTTGCTAGGTGGTTGCTAGGGTGTTCTGAGTGGTTGTTAGGCAGTTGCTAGGCTGTTTGAGTGGTTGCAAATGTGTTGCTAGGCTAGGATGTTCTGATTGGCTGCTAGGTGGTTGCTGAGGTGTTGCCAAGATGTTCTAGGTTGTTGCTAAGGTGTTGCTAGGAGGTTGCTAGGTTTTGTATGCTTGCTAGGCCATGGCTAGTATCTTCTGAGTAGTTGATAAGGTGTTGCTGGACTGTTGCTATGGTGTTCTGAATGGTTGCTAAGGTATTGCTAGGCAGGTGCTAAGGTGTTCTGAGTGGTGACTAAGGCGTTGTTAGGTGGTTGCTATGGTGTTCTAAGTCATTTTTTTAAGGCGTTGCTAGACCATTGCTAATGTGTTCTGGATGGTTGCTAGGCGGTTGCTAGGGTGTTCTAGGGGGTTAATAAGGTGTTGCTAGGCGGTTGCTAAGGTGTTTTGGAGTGGTTGCTAGGTAGTTGCTAACATAAATTACCATGTTTCTAGCATGAATTAGCATGTCGTTAGCATAGAGTATGAATTAGAATGTCACTAGCATGTTGCTAGTATAAACTAGCAACATGCTAGTGCAAGTTAGCATGAATTTAGTATGAACTAGCATGTTTGCTAGTATGATTAGTATGTTTGTTAGTATGTTTTCAGTATGGATTAGTATATTGTTAGTATGAATTAGCATGTTGCTAGTATGTTTATAGTATGAATTTGCATGTTGCTAGTATGATTAGTATGTTTTTGGTATGGATTGGTATATTGTTAGTATGAGTCGGTATGTTATTAGTATGTTCAATGTAAAGTCAATGGCAGTTTTTTTTTTTTTTTTTTTTTTTGAAGTCTATGGGACAGTTGCTAGGGTGGCGTAAGTGGTTGCTAGGGTGTGGCTAGTAAGTTAAACGGTCATCGGTGATTGGCAGATTGGTAGTTTGAGTTAAATGAGCCCAACCTTAAGTCTGGCGGAAAGTTATGATTTTCTCAAGCCACCATAAATATGATATATTGAATAATATGATGTATTATCTATATTTTAATTATAATATATATTTATAATATATATATATATACGTTTTTTTTTTTTTTTTTTTACTATTACTACTACTATCTATTGTGTGTACTGTTTTTTTATTATATGTTACTTTTCATGTAAACTTTATAACTGCTTTGGCAATACATTTGTAACACTTGTCATGCCAATAAAGCAACTATTGAATTGAATTGAATTGAGAGAGAGAGAGAGAGAGAGAGAGAGAGAGAGAGAGAGAGAGAGAGAGAGAGAGAGAGAGAGAGAGAGAGAGAGAGAGAGAGAGAGAGAGAGAGAGAGAGAGAGAGAGCGCGCGCGCGCAAGAGAGAGGGAGAGAGAATGCGCGCGAGAGACTAGCAAAGAAAAATAATTATAATAATAATAATCACGCAACACAGGAACGTAACAACATCAGTCGAATCTGTTAGGTGTCTAGTTTTTTTTCGTGTACACTCACAATGACGACAAAAGTGTGTGATTTTTGCAAAATAAGGAAAGTAAACAGTGTAGGCATTCTCTCTTTTCTCTCTCCGAACTGTTTTTAGAAACGTGTCAGTAAAATGCACTGAAACTCCGCGAAAACTAAACACACAGACATGAGACATATATCTTTAATAAGCTTGAAGTGTCTACTTTTAAATGCAGCAAGTGCATGTTGAAAACAAACATTGTTTGATAAAGTAATCAATCTCCTGGCAGAGCGCACATCATGCTGACTCTTCCCGTGTCCGCTATTAACACAAACGATGCCTGAACAGCACCCCCACAAACAAACACAGCTCGCTGGCTAGAAAGGTCGTTTCATTTTCATTCTCAGGAATAAGTTGAAATTATGACCCATTTAACCTCACGGGACCACCATGATCTGATGCTGCTTTGTTCAGAACGTGACACATGTTATGCGTGTTCTTTATTTTATTTTTATTTATTTTAAGGTAGTTGAACCAGTCAAAGTTTGGAAAAAGTTAACTAAGGCTGCAACTATTTGAGCAAAATATATATAAAAGGTCAAATTAAAATACTAAATTATTATTTTGATTTAAAGTAATTGTTTTTCATGTTTAAAATATTGTGTGTTCTTGTGTTTAAAGCTTTTGTCATTGCGCTACTTCAGTGTCTCATAGTCATTCAGAAATTATGATTAAATGCTGCATTAATGCACAAGAAAGTTTTTATTACCACAGTTTTGCAAACACGTTTTATACCATTTCAAATATATATTTGTGCATGCTGAATAAGTGCACATACATTGTTTACTTATAGTGTTTACATGGTCATAATACAGCAAGCATTTAGTTTGGTTTAGCTTTTGCAGATAGACATTGCTTTACAGTTCCCTTAATGGGTGAACATTAGCCAGTGGGGGAGTGTCTTTGTCTCTCCAGGTGTGAATTATTCATGACCATTGTCACTCACGCATAGCTGAGATAACCTAAAATAAACTTTACAAAATGTAAATCATCGTGATGTTTTCTTTGATTGAGAGAACAGAATAATTTTCACATAATTATGAAGTAAATATTCTAGCCTACTCAAAAGTCTTGTTCAGGCCCATTCAGTGTGGTTTTTTTGGACCTTATTTCAACTACATTATGTTCTCCAAAACCTACTAACCACGCTTTTTAAAAAAAAAAAAATCTAAATAACGCAAGCATGTACATCAATATTTCTCACATATTATTGTAGCACAGTTTGTGCTGAATACAAAAAAAAAATACATGTTGGCCAGTACTATGTAGTAAGTACAGTAGCTAAAATAAGCAGGGCATGTCAAAATGTCTTAGGGTTTAACAGACAATTAACCGAATTACCAATGCAGCTTAAAGACACTAGCTTTGTTTGAATCACCCTTTTTTTATGCACGTTTTGGAATATTGCAAAAAAGGTGCTTAAAGGGCACCTATTATGCAAAAATCACCTTTATGCAAGGTTTAAACCCAGTTGTGTGTCTGTCAGCAGTGTGTGAGTATATCCAGCCTTTTTAGTTGAGCAGGAATGAATTGTATTTGTTCTAATCAGACTTGATAAAAACAGTCTGCAGAAACACTTTGATTGACATTCTCCCTTTGTACGTAACATCAGAAGGGGAACAAATAATACAAATAATATTTCTATTTTATATTTTGCATGTATGATATATTTTATGTATGTGAAATCCAATATTGATCTTGCATAAATTTCCATGCATTATTTTTCTATATTGAATATTTAACTCGCATAAGCTTAATTCACATCTCTGTATGGAAACATAGCTAAAAGAGGATTTTTTTGCAATGTTTCTAAATATTTGTTGCATATATGACATTTATTTTTGTGTATGTGTAATCCAAAAATGAACTTAAATATATGGAATTTGCATACATTTCCATGTATCATTTTCCATATTGAATATTTCACTTTTTAACATAAGTTTAATTTCGCTTTTGAATGGAAACAAAGCTAAAAGAGGAGTTTTTGCCATATTTTGAAATATATGTGAAATCCAATATTGATCTTTCATTTCATATTTCTTGTTTGTATATACAGGGAGTGCAGAATTATTAGGCAAGTTGTATTTTTGAGGATAAATTTTATTATTGAACAACAACCATGTTCTCAATGAACCCAAAAAACTCATTAATATCAAAGCTGAATATTTGTGGAAGTAGTTTTTAGTTTGTTTTTAGTTTGAGCTATTTTAGGAGGATATCTGTGTGTGCAGGTGACTATTACTGTGCAGAATTATTAGGCAACTTAACAAAAAACAAATATATCCCCATTTCAATGATTTATTTTCACCAGTGAAACCAATATAACATCTCAACATTCACAAATATACATTTCTGACATTCAAAAACAAAACAAAAACAAATCAGTGACCAATATAGCCACCTTTCTTTGCAAGGACACTCAAAAGCCTGCCATCCATGGATTCTGTCAGTGTTTTGATCTGTTCACCATCAACATTGCGTGCAGCAGCAACCACAGCCTCCCAGACACTGTTCAGAGAGGTGGACTGTTTTCCCTCCTTGTAAATCTCACATTTGATGATGGACCACAGGTTCTCTATGGGGTTCAGTTCAGGTGAACAAGGAGGCCATGTCATTAGTTTTTCTTCTTTTAGACCCTTTCTTGCCAGCCACGCTGTGGAGTACTTGGACGCGTGTGATGGAGCATTGTCCTGCATGAAAATCATGTTTTTCTTGAAGGATGCAGACTTCTTCCTGTACCACTGCTTGAAGGTGTCTTCCAGAAACTGGCAGTAGGACTGGGAGTTGAGCTTGACTCCATCCTCAACCCGAAAAGGCCCCACAAGCTCATCTTTGATGATACCAGCCCAAACCAGTACTCCACCTCCACCTTGCTGTCGTCTGAGTCGGACTGGAGCTCTCTGCCCTTTACCGATCCAGCCACGGGCCCATCAAGACTCACTCTCATTTCATCAGTCCATAAAACCTTAGAAAAATCAGTCTTGAGATATTTCTTGGCCCAGTCTTGACGTTTCAGCTTGTGTGTCTTGTTCAGTGGTGGTGGTTTTTCAGCCTTTCTTACCTTGGCCATGTCTCTGAGTATTGCACACCTTGTGCTTTTGGGCACTCCAGTGATGTTGCAGCTCTGAAATATGGCAAAACTGGTGGCAAGTGACATCTTGGCAGCTGCACGCTTGACTTTTCTCAGTTCATGGGCAGTTATTTTGCGCCTTGGTTTTTCCACACGCTTCTTGCGACCCTGTTGACTATTTTGAATGAAACGCTTGATTGTTGGATGATCACGCTTCAGAAGCTTGGCAATTTTAAGAGTGCTGCATCCCTCTGCAAGATATTTCACTATTTTTGACTTTTCGGAGCCTGTCAAGTCCTTCTTTTGCCAAAGGAAAGGAAGTTGCCTAATAATTATGCACACCTGATATAGGCTGTTGATGTCATTAGACCACACCCCTTCTCATTACAGAGATGCACATCACCTAATATGCTTAATTGGTAGTAGGCTTTCGAGCCTATACAGCAGGGCTATTCAATTAGTTTGTCACGGGGGCCAGTTCATGAAAAGCATCCCAAACGAAGGGCCGGAGAGACATGACTTGCAATATAAGTGATGACACAACTGCATATAAGAGCCAATATGTTGTATTTTTGCTCCTTTAGACACCCACGTTGTATTTGTCTACATTAAAATGGTAATATATTGTATTTTGAAACTATATAATATCAGTGCATTGTACAATAAGTTTTTTTAACAAACATTCAAATGTTGTATTTCACAGCACAACAAAAGCAGTGCATTGATTAAGTAGGCTTCTTCTACATCCAGATACGTTCATATGTTGTGTTTTGAACTGCATAACAATTATGGATGCAACAATTATAGATTTTGGTTGTACGATTACGATGAAGAATAATCAGGGTTTCACAGTTATCACGTCTAATATAAATTTAAGCTTTATATTAGCTAGATTTAGATCTGGACATATAACTAATATTAAAAAAACCTTTAAAAGGCATTTTCATTAGTAATAGTTTTTATGCTGTAGGTTTTTCTGTGCTTATAGGGCTACACAATTATGTGTGTGTTTATAGAGGAAAGGGAGAAAATAATATATTAATAATTGTTATGAAGGTCGGCGCCAATATTTAGATTAACTGTTGTTATCATCTGCGTTCATACATACATAATCATTTTAATAATAGTTCGTCTAACATGTCTTTTGTTTACATTGCATTGAAAGCTAAGCACAACTCTCACCGCTACAGCATGAGATGTGTTCTACTCTACTGCGTGCGCCCAGACAGCCGCGAGCGCGTTGCTCCGCTTGCGCCCGCATATTGGCATATATTCTTACGACATAACAAACTTGCGCGCGGGAAAGACGTGATATGGGAACGGCCCGCGGCTATAGTTATTACAGTGTGCGTGCGTATTAGCTTCGGTGGACAAGCTCGGAACTTTAAACTAGTGCACAGTTGGCAACTTGGCGTAACTTTGTTCAGCAGTTTAGTTTCGTGCGGCAGAACAGAAATGCAGAAATGCGGCTTAGAGAAGCCTTTACGATTAATTAACCGTGACGAATTAAAGCGCAGTTAATAGTGAAATCGGCTAATCGTTGCATCCCTAATAACGATATCAGTGCATTGTACAAAAGACCTTTTCTCCAAACATATCCAAATGTATTCGGCTGCTCTCACCACTCGCCACTGTCAGGTGACTCACGCTCTGCGCAGCTTGTGCTGTATTGAACAGACGCACGTCACTTCATAACTATAGCGGCCGTTTTTTGACTGAACTAAATTTATTTTTGATGTCTTGGTCACACTATTTGGAGGGCCGGAACAAATTGCCTCGGGGGCCGGGTTCGGCCCGCGGGCCGCCAATTGAATAGCCCTGCTATACAGCTTGGAGTAAGACAACATGCAAAAAGAGGATGATGTGCTCAACATACTCATTTGCCTAATAACTCTGCACTGCCTGTATTTCCATGTATAATGTTTCTATGTGGAATATTTAAATTTTGTGCTTCATTTTAATTAGCCTCTTTGAATTGAAACATCGCTAATAGTGGCTTTAGTATTAGTGTAGTAAAGCAGTAATATTATGAAATATAATGTGGATATTTTAGGTGTATTTTAGATGACGGATCTTACAGGACATGGAGTCACTAAAATATTCACATTATATTTCATAATATTACTGCTTTACTGCACTAATACTAAAGCCACTATTAGCGATGTTTCCATTCAAAGATGCTAATTAAAATTAAGCGATATGGTGTGTGTGTCCATGTTTAGCCGCTCCAGTGCGTGTGTTAGCGTGTCTTAAGTGGGTCAAGCTGGAGTAACCAGGGGATGTGGATGCGATTGGACTCTCTGTGCTCCTCGTAATGCTATTTTTAGTGCGGTGGCGTTTAGCGCGGCGTCTGCAGGATTAGATATCAGTTGTCAGCTGTGACCTGAGGCGCTGTGGCCCGTCCTTGAGATCCAATCACATCACAGCGACTCCTTCTCAAGGATTTTACTCAGACCTCCTTCAGACGTCTGGCAGATCTATGATTGGAGTCATCCAGTTCAGATGATAGAGAGAGAGTTTGTTTCTGTTTATACTAGGCTTCTGCTAGAATCAAATATTCTTGTAGTGTTTAATTTCTGAAGCTTTTATAAAAAATATAGATAGATATACCAAACCAGGACTCCCTGTTCTTTCCCATCCACCAGACCACATGACATCCTCTAAACATTATGCAATTGTGAGTGTGCTTCACACAGGTTAGTGGACCTGAAAACTGCTTGTACTGTACTGCTTGAAAACACACTCTTTCATCTCTCTGACACTTTAAATGACACTTACACCGGTTTTGTACATTTCCACCAGACACTTTCTTACAATCATCTTATAGATATAAAAATAACACTGCACTTATGAAGTGTGCCTCACACAGGTGAGTGGGCTTGACAAACCACCTGTAGAAACACTCTTCTTTATCTATATAAAAACACTCACCACCCTAAATCTAGCAAGCACTTCTTTAAACACTAAAAGTTCTTTGTATAATTAAAATTCACGAAACAACACCTGCAAACAACACAGCTAAACAGCACTCAAAACAACACCACAAGTCTGCACCCCAAAATAACCCTGAAAACAACACCACAAAACAACCCTGTAATCATCACCCAAAAAAAACCCCACAAAGCAACATCCAAAAAAACTGTAAACAACACCACAAAACAACCCTCTAAACAACCCTGAAAAAACACCCAAAACAATCCTGTAAACAACACCACAAAACAACCCTGTAATCATCACCCAAAAAAACACCACAAAGCAACATCCAAAACAACCCTGTAAACAACACCACAAAACAACCCTCTAAACAACACCTAAAACAACCCTGTAATCATCACCCCAAAACAACACCATAAAACAACATCCAAAACAACCCTGTAAACAACACCACAAAACAACCCACTAAACAGCCCTGAAAACAACACCCAAAACAATCATGTAAACAACACCCAAAACAATCCTGTAAACAACACCACAAAACAACACCCAAAACAATCCTGTAAACAACAAAACAAAACAATCCTGTAAACAACACCACAAAACAACACCCAAAACAATCCTGTAAACAACACCACAAAACAATCCTGTAAACAACACCACAAAACAATCCTGTAAACAACACCACAAAACAACACCACAAAACAATCCTGTAAACAACACCACAAAACAATCCTCTAAACAACACCACAAAACAATCCTCTAAACAACCTTGAAAAAAACACCCAAAACAATCCTCTAAACAACACCACAAAACAATCCTCTAAATAACCCTGAAAAAAACACCCAAAACAATCCTGTAAACAACACCACAATACAATCCTGTAAACAACACCACAAAACAACACCCAAAACAATCCTGTTAACAACACCACAAAACAATCCTCTAAACAACCCTGAAAAAAACACCCAAAACAATCCTGTAAACAACACCACAAAACAACACCCAAAACAACCCTGTAAACAACAATACAAAACAATCCTGTAAACAACACCACAAAACAATACTGTAAACAACAAAACAAAACAACACCACAAAACAATCCTGTAAACAACACCACAAAACAACACCACAAAACAATCCTGTAAACAACACCACAAAACAATCCTGTAAACAACACCACAAAACAACACCCAAAACAATCCTGTAAACAACACCACAAAACAATCCTGTAAACAACACCACAAAACAATCCTGTACAGGGCTCGACAGTGCGACCATTTCGCTCGCATTTGCGACTAAAAATAGGTGTGTGCGAACTGGAAAATTTATTTAGTCGCACATGTGCGACTTTTTTTTTTAATAAGCTTGAATGACTTAATTCACTCAGCCACGGTGAAACAACATGCTCTCCACACTAAGTTATGGTGCATTATGTTAGAAATCTATCATGACTGTAGCACACACAGGCGCGATCAACAACAGCATATCTCTAACGTTACTGGTTTATTTACGGTTTTTATATTGTTTTGAATACGTTGCTGAGCAACGCCAGGCACCGTATGGTGGCGGTGCCGCACATCGTGCGAGCCTAATAGAAAACGTTTACAATTCGGTCATGGCATATCGTGGTGTATTTAGTGTAAGACCCAATTCAACACCAGCGCTTCCACACATAGGACTTTACCTGGGCGGCCCGGTTCTGTGTTCGCGAGAAACTGAAAATACTCCGCCACAGACTCGCATGCTCTGCTGCTGCAGACTCACAGAGACGCGCTGGACACAAAACTACCTCTTCTGAGTTTGGTAATACCTTAAAGAATAGCGCGAGGACTTGAAAAGAAAAGCCTTTTACTAAATAGACGTACCCAGCTATACATCCTCTTTTTCCCGAACATGTCCTCTTTTTGGGACTTAAAAATGCATTCGGCCGGGATTTCTAAATCGCCATAAATGTCCCGGAATCTGCTTTCGCTTTCTACAGCTGCGTTTTTGCATTACTTTATATGCACACTTTGGCCCGTTGCGTATCAATCTCTCAGCAGCAGAGAGAGAGCAGATTTGACCTGTCAGTGGTGCACATGGATAGTAAGAGTGTCATGCAAAAGGTGTTAAATGCTAAACATTTTAGTTTTTAATTGTCTGTTAAATAAGAATAAGAAATCATTCTGTTGCTGAAGGCCATTAAAGTTTAATAGAAAGGATGATATTACTTCAGGGCAGAAGGAAAATTTAATTCAGAGGCGTTCCTATATTACGCTCTTCTTTAAAAACCCCAGAAAGATAAAGTGCTCAGATGAACAGTGTCAGCTTTGCACATGAGTTTGTATTTGTGTCTTTCTTTACATTGTCTTATTTTTCCCATGTGGGAAGTATAGGGTGGAATCGGTGGAATATATTATGCAAATAATATAAATTTTGATAAAATTATTCTCAAAAGTCACAATATTTTATGTGCTGTGGAGAAAATGTGTTTCAATGTAGCTACTGCAAGTATATTTATATTCAAGATAATATGTACAATATATATATTATTATAAAATTAATAATGTTTTGTTTGGGAGCATTGATACAGCCATAATTTTCTTATGATACAAACACAGATTAAATAGCTCTGGCATGTGAATGTTTGCACTAACCATACTGCACATTTTTATTAACTTAATAACTTATTAATAATTCTCTATTTCTGCTGCCCAGTGTGAAAGAGATTTTTCAGCTCGAAACTGGATCAAAAATTGAACAAAAAGCTGCCTATAGGCATGTCTACCACTGAAGACTTGATTCAGATCACTTTAGAGAGGCCTTCAATCATTCATTCATTTTCTTTTCTGCTTAGTCCCCTTATTAATGTGGAATCGCCACAGCGGAATGAACCGCCAACTTATCCAGCATATGCTTTACGCAGCGGATGCCCTTCTAACTGCAACCCATCACTGGAAAGCAACCATACACACTCATTCACACACATACACTATGGACAATTTAGCTTACCCAATTCCCCTATAGCGCATGTGTTTGCACTGTGGGGGAAACTGGAGCACCCAGAGGAAACCCACGTGAACACGGAGAGAACATGCAAACTCCACACAGAAATGCCAACTCACCCAGCCGAGGCTTGAACCAGCGACCTTCTTGCTGTGAGGCAACAGCACTACCTACTGCGCCACCGCATCGCCTAAAGAGGCCTTCATTAGAGCAATTTGATCCCAGTCCTGCTGTGGACCGCTAGCTAAACTCCATACAGCTTAATTTATAAATAATTATTAAACACTATTTAAGCTGTTGTTACAGTAAAATAAAACCTATTGGACTTATTGTATTCAAATGAATGACACGGCTTTGCTTCTAAAGATCTCCTCGCGTACATTAATTAGGCAAAAACACTATTTATTTTATATATTTTCACTGCGCTCCTAAAATTCTTTAATGTGCTCCTAAATTTTTCAACTTAGGAGCGCATGTGCTCCTCCTGAAAAAAGTTAGCGTCAAGCCCTGCTGTAAACAACACCACAAAACAACACCACAAAACAATCCTGTAAACAACACCACAAAACAATCCTCTAAACAACACCACAAAACAATCCTCTAAACAACCCTGAAAAAAACACCCAAAACAATCCTGTAAACAACACCACAAAACAATCCTCTAAACAACCCTGAAAAAAACACCCAAAACAATCCTGTAAACAACACCACAAAACAATCCTCTAAACAACACCACAAAACAATCCTCTAAACAACCCTGAAAAAAACACCAAAACAATCCTGTAAACAACACCACAATACAATCCTGTAAACAACACCACAAAACAACAACCCAAAACAATCCTGTAAACAACACCACAAAACAATCCTCTAAACAACCCTGAAAAAAACACCCAAAACAATCCTGTAAACAACACCACAAAACAACACCCAAAACAACCCTGTAAACAACAATACAAAACAATCCTGTAAACAACACCACAAAACAATCCTGTAAACAACAAAACAAAACAACACCACAAAACAATCCTGTAAACAACACCAAAACACCACAAACAATCCTGTAACCTGTAAACAACACCACAAAACAATCCTGTAAACAACACCACAAAACAATCCTGTAAACAACAAAACAAAACAACACCACAAAACAATCCTGTAAACAACACCACAAAACAACACCCAAAACAATCCTGTAAACAACACCACAAAACAATCCTCTAAACAACCCTGAAAAAAACACCCAAAACAATCCTGTAAACAACACCACAAAACAATCCTGTAAACAACACCACAAAACAATCCTGTAAACAACACCACAAAACAACACCCAAAACAATCCTGTAAACAACACCACAAAACAATCCTCTAAACAACCCTGAAAAAAACACCCAAAACAATCCTGTAAACAACACCACAAAACAACACCCAAAACAACCCTGTAAACAACAATACAAAACAATCCTGTAAACAACACCACAAAACAACACCCAAAACAATCCTGTAAACAACAATACAAAACAACACCCAAAACAATCCTGTAAACAACACCACAAAACAACACCACAAAACAATCCTGTAAACAACACCACAAAACAACACCACAAAACAATCCTGTAAACAACACCACAAAACAACACCCAAAACAATCCTGTAAACAACACCACAAAACAATCCTGTAAACAACACCACAAAACAACACCACAAAACAATCCTGTAAACAACACCACAAAACAACACCACAAAACAATCCTGTAAACAACACCACAAAACAACACCCAAAACAATCCTGTAAACAACACCACAAAACAATCCTCTAAACAACACCCAAAACAATCCTGTAAACAACAATACAAAACAACACCCAAAACAATCCTGTAAACAACACCACAAAACAACACCACAAAACAATCCTGTAAACAACACCACAAAACAACACCACAAAACAATCCTGTAAACAACACCACAAAACAACACCCAAAACAATCCTGTAAACAACACCACAAAACAATCCTGTAAACAACACCACAAAACAACACCACAAAACAATCCTGTAAACAACACCACAAAACAACACCCAAAACAATCCTGTAAACAACACCACAAAACAACACCCAAAACAATCCTGTAAACAACACCACAAAACAATCCTGTAAACAACACCACAAAACAATCTTGTAAACAACACCACAAAACAATCCTGTAAACAACACCACAAAACAAAACCCAAAACAATCCTGTAAACAACACCCAAAACAACTCTGTAAACAACACCAAAACAATCCTGTAAACAACACCATAAAACAACATCCAAAACAACGCTGTAATCAAGTCCTGAAAGCAACCCTGAAAACAACACCCAAAACAACCATGTAATCACCTCAAGACAACACCAAAAAGATACGTCCAAAACAACCCTGTAATCAAGTCCCCAAAGCAACCCTGTAAACAACACCATGAAATCACTCTCTAACACAACACCCAAAACAACACCTGAGAATACTTGAAAACAACACCCCAAAACAACACCTGAAATCAACACATCCAAAACAATCCAGCAGTAAGATAAATACAACCTGAGTCTTCTAGCAATAGCATAGAAATAGATAAAATACCCTAGCAACTGCCTAGCAATGCCATAGCAACAAACAGAATGCTTGAGCAAGTCCATTGCAATTCTTGTACTTATTCTTGTCAATTTTGGGATCTAGCAGTAGAGTGTTAAAGATCTAGTAGTTGATAGTGATCTGTGGGTTGGTGACCACTGCTATAAAAGATAAAAAGTCTGTTATTTGTTTTTTGATGTAACTTCCCCAGCACTGATTATGTGGTTCTGTGTTTTTCAGGTTGGTGAATTACGAGACTGGTAAAGCTGGAGCTAAAGCACGGTCACTCTGGAGGCTGGAGCCGCTGCGCATCAGGTGTGTGTGTCTTCAAGATCCCGTAATCTGGGTTTTACTGGTGTTGGAAATCCTTGGAAGTGCTTTAATCTAGTGCTTTCGAGGTTTGAAAAGTGCTTTGATTTTTTTTTTTTTTTGTGATTTTTCATGAAACATTTTTCAGAAAATGTGTAAGAATTGTGTGTAATTTAATTCAGTTTAATTAATTCATTTTCCTTTGGCTTAGTCTCTTTGTTTATCAGGGGTCGCCAGTGTGAAATGAACCACCAACTATTCCAGCATATGTTTTATGCAGTGGATACCCTTCCAGCTGCAACCCAGTACTGGGAAACATCCATACACACTCATTCACACACACACTCATACACTACGGCCAAGTTAGCTTATTCAATTCACCTATAGCAACTGTGGGGAAACCAGAGCACCCGGAGGAAACCCACGCCAACACGGGGATTAAATAGTAATTATTGTTTTAAAGCAGCTTTACAAAAGGTGCACATTATTGCATTACAATGAAGTTAAAGTTATAATCAAATATAAGATATTAACTTATTATTAATACTTCTAATGTTATAAACAAGGGGGTGGCACAGAGTCTCAGTGGTTAGCGCTGTCGCCTCACAGCAAGAAGGTCACTGGTTTGAGTCCCAGCTGGGTCAGTGTGTGTTTCTGTGTGGAGTTTGCATGTTCTCCCTGTGTTGGCGTGGGTTTCTTCCAGGTGCTCCGGTTCCCCCCACAGTCCAAACACATGCGCTATAGGGGAATTGGGTAGACTAAATTGGTCGTAGTGTATGAGTGTGTGTGTGTGAATGAGTGTGTATGGGTGTTTACCAGTACTGTGTTGCGGCTGGAAGGGCATCTGCTGTGTAAAACATATGCTGGAATAGTTGGCGGTTCATTCCGCTGTGGCGTCCTCTTATAAATAAGGGACTAAGCAGAAGGAAATGAATGAATATATAAACCTAGTTAAGCTGCAGTTATATAGCATACAGGTGATGTCTATCTGTGCTTATTTACTGAAATGTATTAGTGTATTCAGTGTGTTTCCTTGAAGTCCTCAATGCTTGGCATCATCTCTTCATCTCTTCGTTTGAGTTGTCCTTGAAGTTCTCGAGGGCATTCCCAGCTGGAAATAGAGAATAAAGGAAATAATTAGCATTGCTGCTGTTCATAATGTATTTAAACGAGATCATAAATATCAATGCAACAGTGAAGTGCTATAAATGAAAATATGAGTTATATAAACACACATAAAACATAGAAGTATTGGGCCTACTATGGGCCTTTGTAAATTACAAGTTGCTTTTGCACTCACACAATCAATATAAATAATTTTAATTGTTTAGAAATGGGTTAAATGATCCTGGACGAGCCCCCAAAAATGTTACAAACCCCTGATGTTAGTCTAGGGGAAAGTGGGGTTTGACATTTAATGACAATTAAAATAAATTTATATTAACAGTGAATGAAGTGCAAAAGACAACCAAAGTAAATACCAAAATTGTGACTTTATTTACAATACCCAAAAGTGAACAAAACAACGAATTAATCAAAAATAATGAATGTAAGGCAAAAATATGTATTTACAATATGTACAACACTGAGACAAATAAAGACGGGGAAAATAAGAGAGCTGGCAGAAGGGACGTGGGCGGCGCTAAAGAAATGAAAAGAACAAAACCCAAACTATATCTAACTCCCCAGAAGCATCTAACTAGCTAATTATATGAATCAAAATAAACACGCGAAGTCTTCCGAGTCCTAACTGTCTACTCTATCTGTCTATCCAAAAGTACAAGGGTTGGCGCTCGCCCCTAACCTAATGTACTATACAAAAGAGTAGTCCTATGTGTTGCAAAATGTATGTCACGTGACCTTCTTACCTGTCCGCTTCGTCCAAGCCTCGCAAACAACGTATAAGAGAAATGGAATGAGATATATGAATAACGGACGGATAACGTGCACACAGAAACGGGCAACAACAAAACACAGTCAGATAGGGTATTCTCTTTCTAAACGCGACGCAACACAACAGAAACAAGAGGAAAAAGGAAGGGCTGGTGAGGGGTCTGGCGCGCGCTTTTATGACGGGTGGTCTTTGCTTATTGGATGTGACGTATGAGTGACGTAACCGGGAAGGACCAATGAACGGAACCTGAGAATAATGTAAGCAGATAGGGGAGAACAGAGCGAGAGAGAGGGAGAAAAGAAAAACACAGACAGAGCACAGATAACACAAATACATAACAAGCACAGTGCCTGGTGCATTAAGACAGGAGGAGTGTGTCTTATAGGTGGTTTGTCAAGCTCACTCACCTGCATGGAGCATGCTCGTGCATCATACCGTTACTCAATTCAGTTCAGTTCATCTTTATTTCTCCAGCGCTTCTACAGTGTAGATCAGGGGTGTCAAACTCAGTTCCTGGAGGGCCGCTGCCCTGCACAGTTTAGTTCTAACCCCGCTCCAACACACTTACCTGTAGGTTTCAAACAAGCCTGAAATACTCAGTTAGTTTGATCAGGAGTGTTTAATTAGGGTTGGAACTAAACTGTGCAGAGCTGCGGCCCTCCAGGAGCTGAGTTTGACACCTGTGGTGTAGATTGTGTGGCAGCAGCTGAACACAGAAGTGCTAGTAAACTGAAGCTGTGTCAGTCCAGTGTTCAGAGTTGAAGTTCAGTTTATTTCAGGTCAGTGTGGTTTAATTTACACTACTGAGAGTCCAAACACTGAACAGCAAATCCATCCATGTGGAGCTCCACAAGTCCCAAACCAAGCAAGCCAGTGGCGACAGTGGAGGAACAAACTTCACCAATTATGTGGTTATGTGCTGCACTGAGTGTGTGCTTTACTAAAAAGGGATCTTTAATTTAGTTTGAACTGAGAGAGGAAGGCTATTCCAGTGTGTAATTCTGTGTGTTCAGCTGGTGCGGCAGTCACATCCGCTGGGGTCAGCCTTTCCGCCTGCGGCACCTGACCACCGGACACTATCTGGCGCTGACGGAGGAACGTGGCGTCGTTTTGCAGGACCGAGAGAAATCACACACTGCTGCCACAGCATTCTGCTTCAGAGCATCAAAGGTAATTTTTACAATACTGATCCTTTTAAATCAGCTTGATGGTGACAGAATTCATCTTTTAATTGGGTCACACACTGTTGCATGCCATGCCTTCATATTTCTATGAGGGTACTGTCCTACGGTGGCTGTCCTACGGTTTAGGAAATTCCTGTCACATCACAGAGTGCAGTCTTTAGAGTTTCATATTAAAGGTGGATTTCTCTGCTGAATCCTCTGTTGATCTGCATCAATCATCAACCAATACTGCAGAAGACCTACTGGAACCAGCATGGACCAAGATTCTCACAGAAATCAATCAAGTTTGGTGAAGGAGAAGTCATGGTTTGGGGTTCATTCAGTATGGGGGCGTGCGAGAGATCTGCAGAGTGGATGATCAACATCAACAGCCTGAGGTATCAAGACATTTGTGCTGCCCATTACATTACAAACCACAGGAGAGGGACAATTCTCCAGCAGGATAGCGCTCCTTCTCATACTTCAGCCTCCACATCAAAGCTCCTGAAAGCAAAAAAGGTCAAGCTGCTCCAGGATTGGCCAGCCCAGTCACTAGACATGAACATTATTGAGCATGTCTGGGGTAAGATGAAGGAGCGGGCGTTGAAGATGAACACACAGACTCTTGATGAACTTGATGAAGTCCTGCAAGAACTTTGCCATTCCAGATGACTTTATTAATAAGTGATACCTATTATGCCCTTTTTTATGAGATGTAAACTGCGTCTCTGCTGTCTCTAGAGTGTGTGTGTGTGTGTGTGTGTTTTTGAGCTGAGAATAGCACACAGATAATGTTCTCTAACTCTCTGAAACTAACCCTTTTAGGCTTTCATGCTAATTGTGGTGTTTTTGTGACTGTCGCCTTAAATTCAAATAAAATTGTGCTCTTTTCAGAAGAGGGCGGAGCTACAGACGGCTGTGCGTTACTATAGCGACAGATTATTAAACAGAACGTTATCAAAGAGCTTAGAGTCACCAAGAGGCAACACTCAATAGAACGTTCCATTGCAACAGCAGCGCCCAGCAGGAGGGTAAAGTCTAGATCGGATACGCGGCCGGCTGGAAGTGCGATATGCACATTAATATAGCGTAATTTTTTTATGACACTGTATAACAATAATTCAAATTTTAACAGTACTGTGACGGTTGGGTTTAGGGTGGGGGTGGGGGTAGACGATAATAAAATACAACAAATGGGAAATTTAATAAATAACGTAAATAATTCACTTTAACTTCCGGCCGCAAACGTATCTGTTCTGGCAACAACCCAGCAACAGCCCCACGATTCCGCCATTTTGGAGTGATATCGATCTTTTTGGCATCACCCTAATTTGAGTAAAACTAAAAAAATTAGTAATCCAAGTTATTTTGTTAACCTTACGTTCATGTTATAAGTTAAACAGATGTTATATTAAACTTAGTCTTCTCGACATTTTGGAAAACGATTTTGTTTTCATTGAGATATTAGCTATAATGTAGTATTATAATTCATTCATTTTCTTTTCGGCTTAGTCCCTTTATTAATCCGGGGTCGCCACAGCGGAATGAACCGCCAACTTATCCAGCACATGTTTTACACAGTGAATGCCCTTCCAGCTGCAACCCATCTCTGGGAAGCACCCATACACACTCATTCACTCTCATACACTACGGACAATTTAGTTCATAAGTTCCCCTATAGCGCATGTGTTTGGACTGTGGGGGAAACCGGAGCACCCGGAGGAAACCCACACCAACACGGGGAGAACATGCAAACTCCACACAGAAACACTAACTGACCCAGCCGAGGCTCGAACCAGTGACCTTCTTGCTGTGAGGCGACAGCACTACCTACTGTTCCACTGCGTCGCCCTACTGTAGTATTATTATTATTATATTATATTATAATTAGGGATGCTCTGATCAGGATTTTTGCAGCTGATACTGAGTACCAATTCCTTCTCATGGTTATCGGCCAATACCAAGTACCGATTCTGATGCTTTAAGCTTTATAATGCATAAAGCACATAAGTATGATACTCAGGTGGAGATCTCTCCTTACCTAAGAGAATAAATGAAGGATGTTGCATATAACTCCTTAAACACGTCTCTTAGAAACATTTAGTGTGGAAATGTAATGGTCAGAAGAAACTTTACAGATAAAAATAGATCAAACAGATACAAATAAATTGGTATGAAAAACTGCTAACAAAGCAATTTGGAAACATTGCAAATGATGGAAGGAGAATTCAACATGTCTCAATGAAGCATATTTGATGCATAAGATAGTAAAATGCACCTATAAATCCATTACTTCTTTACTAAAAGGAAATAGGTCCATAATCTACTGTTTATTGCAATAAGTATATTGTGATGAGTTATATTATTAAATATTCAAGTTAAAAATAATTTTTTAGTTTTTTATTTCCATAATATTTCCAGCCAGGTTTTAATGAACTTGCAATATTGTTGAAAACACAGAACTTTCAGTTCTGATATACAACATTTTTTTTAGTTCTTATGTCTCCTCTGCGTGAAAACTTGTAAACAAACAATAGTGATCGGTTCATGAGATCGGCCAGGGGTGTGTTTCCCAAACAGTGATGTAACTCACAGCTGAATTATCATAGTACGATGCATCGTTTGAGAAAAGAGCTATGTAGTGATAAGTGTTTCCCAAAACTCGTAATTTCTCTGTTGCAGATCCATCATTTGAACCACATTAGTTATAACGTAAAACGCCCATAATGATGCTCTAAACGGGGTGGAGGAACAACTTCTTTAGAGAAGAACTCTATAATGTCTTTGTGCAAATTATATTGTTTAACACACACACACACATTAATATAAATCCAATATTAGTTTTGTAAAACATGCACTCGCTTTCCATATTAACTGAAATATTTGTAAATGGCACATTTGCCAAATAATAAATATTAAATAAATTAAATATTTATTATTAGGAAATGAAAAAACTTACTTTAATAATATTAATAATAATAATGATGAAGATTATTTAATTATTATTATCAGGGCTTGACATTAACTTTTTTGATCACCAGCCACGGTGGCTAGTAGTTTTCCAACATTACTAGCCACTCGCCATTTTCACTAGCCACAATTTTATTGTTGGGAAAATATATTTTATACACATAAATATGACTTTGACATGCTAAAATTACTTGATTTAGATTTTGCGTTTTCTCCACATGCCTCACTCATTTCACTTTTTGTGTGTGGTGTATGAGCTTGCTAAATGTTTATGAGCAAATGGGTCATGGTTTCATAGTATTACAATTAGTTTTTATGTCACATAATTTTCAGAGCTCAAAATGAAGGATTTACCAAATTTATCTCTGACCACACCAAACATAAACAACTAATTATTTTTAGGCATAAATTTTAAATGTGTCAAAACAAGCATAATATAGCTGTTTACTGTACTTTTTATTTAACAAAACATATGCACAGTAATCTGTCCTGGCTAAAGGTCCAGGATCACCAGTTAACTACACATAAATGGGGAGTAATCTCCCATTAAAGCAATGTTATTGTAAAAAATGTTAATTAAACCACATTACGCAAAAGAAAGCAGGTAATAAACATACCGTGTGATAATGAAAGGATTATAACGCACACGGTTAACGTTAGACCCATAAATAATCTGTTTAAATAATGGTGAAAGCGAAAGCAACCGGTGCTGCTTACAAAAAGACAAATCTGGAGCTCTTGACAGCAGCAAGACTGTGGGTGCATGTTCATCACTTTTTGTCTAGTCTATTGGAAAGAGAAGTGATCACATCAGCTGTGTTTCTAGACACAGTTGCTTCACGCAAGGAAACGAGAGCGTGCTCGCGTTTTAAACAGTCGCGCGCATCACCTCAGCTGCGAGAGATCATCCTCTCATTCGGTATTCATCTGCTTTTTTATTGCTCACGCGAACATAATTATTTTTGTCAGTCGTGTTTCTTCTCAATTCTAAGATCGCCTTTGCATGCATATTGGACCATCCTTATTGTCAAACCCTGCTTTTATGAATTATTATCCGGGAAAATATTTTCAACCAGCCAAAGTGGCTAGTGGGAGTGTCTGTCTTACCCGCCACCACTGAAATCTACCCACATTTGGCGGGTTGGCGGGTGTTAATGTAAAGCCCTGATTATTATTATTATTATTCAGTAGGATATTGTTTATTTATTTTAATTTTTTTTTGAAAAGTCTACTTTTACAATTTGACACATGTAAACACTGCAGAAATGTTCTAACCAGCAGGCCCATGTCATATACAGTACTGATACTTAATAAATAACCCACTTTAAATTAAAAGCATTAACATATGCTATATAGTTTTGTTTTCACAAGCTTTGGAGACGTAACGTAAATTCTGCTTTTAAATAATAGGACACCTATAGCTTTTGTCATGAAGCGGTGTTCAAAATGACATCAATGTTTTCAAAGTGCACTGCGAAGGGAGCGCAATAGTGAACATGAAGATCGCTAAAACTGAACTGTAAAAATGCTTTGAAAGCAAATTACACCTAAGAGAGATGACCTTAATGCTTTTTATTTTTAATCATTCCAAGTTTAAATGTCTAAATGAATAGGGCATAGGGGGGATAAGTGGGAATACTACAGCTCCAGAGGTGTCGTTGCAAGCATAGAAGTTTGCGACGCAGTTTGCAAATGTTAGTTGGAACGACAGATTTGGGAAACACCAAATCAATTAACTATGTTTGTAATGACACAACTTGCGACATTAGTTGGCTAACGATGGTTTTCGGAAACGCACCCCAGATTAGCGAGTACCAATCGAGTCCTGAAATGTGATTATTGGCCGATACCGATCTCTGGCAGATCGATCGAAGCATCCCTAATTATAATGTTTTATTGAGATAGTATAATGTTTTTACCTCATAATTAATTCAATATTCTAATTCATTCTGTCTAACGTTAGCTATCCGTGCTGTTCAGTGGCGTAGCGCAAAATGCGGGGGCCCCCCTGCAGGGATTATTGACGGGGCCCCCTAGTGTAGAGCGGGGGGGGGGGGGGGGGGGGGGGGGGTTCTAGACCAGAATGACTGGGGGGGGGCCAGAATGTGCTTTTAGAGGGCACACTTTAACATACATCACAAACTCCTTAATTATTCAAAGTCATTTTTTTCATGCATGACTCTGCAGTCTTCATAAACAAGATAATTATATAACTTAAACTCAAAATAATCATTCATTTTCTTTTCGGCTTAGTCCCCACAGCAGAATGAACCGCCAACTTATCCAGCATATGTTTTACACAGCGGATGCCCTTCCAGCTGCAACCCATCACTAGGAAACATCCATACATACTCATTCACACTCATACATACGGACAATTTAGCCTACCCAATTCACTTACACCACATGTTTTTGGATTTGTGGGGGAAACCAGAGCACCCGGAGGAAACCCACGCCAACACAGGGAGAACATGCAAACTCCACACAGAAACTCCAACTGACCCAGCCGGGGCTCACATAGCAACCTGCTGTGAGGCGAACGTGCTACCCACTGCGCCACCATGCAGCACATACTCAAAATAATCTTCCTCCTTAATTTATTTGACAAGGAACTTTGTATTGTAGTGGATAACACATTTCTAACGTTCAAGTACATCAGGGCACAGTTTTACACCTGTAAACTTTAAAGTCAATTTTTTTGCCCTCCCATTAATTTAAAATAATGTTTTCCAAGTGATCTTTAACAAACCAAGGATTTATTTTTACAGTATTTCCTGTAAAAAAAAAAGAAGTAATAATAATAAATAATAATAAGTCTTTTTCTTATAGTTTATTTCTTAAATAAAAGCAGTTTCTTATTTTTTAAAATACAATGTTAAGGTCAGTATTATTAGCCTCCTTAAGAAATATTTACTGTATATTTTTGATTGTCTACACAACAAACCAGTTATAGCCTACTATAACTTGACTAATTATTCTAGCTGTCCAAGTTAACATAACCTAGTGAAGTCTTTAAATTACACTTTAATCTGAATACAACTATCTTGCAAAATAACTAGTAAAATATTTTGCACTGACTGTCACCATGGGAAAGATAAAAAAGTAGTTATTAGAAATTAGTTAGTTAAACTATTATGTTAAAATAACGTGTTGTAAAAAAATCATGTGTTGAAGACTCGTATTATGTCAGTACTGACATCTAAAACGAATGAAGGCAAAACTAAACGAGTAGAATATTACTTTCAACGTGACTGAAAACTAAATTTGATCAACGTGTTACATCTGTTCTCCGGTACTGGCCGAGTGTTTGTAAATTCAAGACTGCATTTCCTAACGTAAAACTACATACACTCAGCTTCTGATTAATAATATGCAGAGCCAAGGACTTCCTCTATTAAAAGGTTAAAAAAGTCTAATATAATCAACAGTGGACATTTTGTTTCACAACATGAACATGACTGAAGTTGAATCTTTTTATTACCCGTGTTAATTTGGGGGTTAACTTCTGAATGCGGGGAACTATTGCGCACAGAGGGAGCGCGCGTGAAGGCAGAGAGAAGGAGTGCACGTGAGAGCGAATGCGCGCGACACCTAGAGCGCGCGGAAGAAGCTCCAGTCATTTCTCCGCAGTTTGCCGCCAATGGCTGATATCCGTGACGTTTTGACCATCTTTTACAGTCTATGGTTTTGACACAAAAATAGCTCGCGGGGCCCCTTATCACGCGGGGCCCCCCCGCGGTGCGTGCCCTGCGGGCCCGTCCGCTACGCCACTGGTGCTGTTGTCTTATTGGGATTTTCATTCCAAAATGGCCACCGCATGATACTAGCAGCATCTAGTGGCTGTTTCCCCAAACAGCAGCAGAGTGTTGCCTCTTGGTGATTCTATGCTCTTTGACGTTATCTGTGTCAGAATATGTCAGTCTATGGAAACTACAGTGTTAAATTACAGTGATTATTTGCACAGCCCTGCAGAAAAGGCCTTGTGCCTACATGTTACAACCTACTCCATTTCAATATAATCTGATAATGTTGAAATATTATGTAGAATATTAGAGTAAGTATTATATTGAAGGTAGCTCAGTGGTTAGCACTGTCGCCTCTCAGCAAGAAGGTCGCTGGTTCGAGTCCCGGATGGGTCAGTTGGTGTTTCTGTGTGGAGTTTGCATGTTCTCCCCCTGTTGGTGTGGGTTTCCTCCGGGTGCTCCGGTTTCCCCCACAGTCCAAACACATGCGCTATAGGGGAATTAATCAACTACATTGGCCGCAGTGTGTGAGTGTGTGTGAATGAGTGTGTATTAGTGATGCGCGGATGGCGGTTATATCCGCGGGCGCTGCGGATAATCTGCGGGTCGGGTGGGTTGGGTTGGGTAATAAAAAAATACATTATGATTAATTGCGGGTGGATGTTTAGTTATTAAAGATTTTGTTGCTTTGCATTTTTTAATCACATTTGTTAAAGCAGAAATGGAGGCGAAACTGATCTGAGAGATTTATTCAGTTTTTTTTTAGCTTAGTCCCTTTATTAATCTGGGGTCGCCACAGCGGAATGAACCGCCAACTTATCCAGCACATGTTTTAGGCAGCGGATGCCCTTCCAGCCGCAACCCATCTCTGGGAAACATCCATCCACACTCATACACTACTGACAATTTGGCCTACCCAATTCACCTGTACCACATGTGTTTGGACTGTGGGGGAAACCGGAGCACCCGGAGGAAACCCACGCGAACGCAGGGAGAACATGCAAACTCCACACAGAAACGCCAACTGACCCAGCCTAGGCTCGAACCAGCGACTTTCTTGTTGTGAGGCGACAGCACTACCTACTGCGCCACTGCGTCGCCCAGAAACAACTTAAAAAGGGAGAATTAAAAACAAAACAAAAGGAAGGAGAGACAGAAAAGTGCCGTGTGGGAGCGTTTTAACAATGGTAAACGAGGTTGAATCAAGTGCTGGGTATGTAATAGGCTATGCAACGGCTTTCTATAGACTGATTTCACGCGGCCGGCATTATTAACAGTGAAATCGAGGCTGCAGTGAGAAGAAGTATCGCCTGAGTCCCACAGGAATGTTGTGTAGCTGGCTGTATTTCTTATCAGCGAAGAGAAAATGACACAAGTTTATACTTTCACCACCTTCCGAGTGAGCCGAAGGTCCGTTCTGAAAGAATAGTGAAAATAAAAAGGGATATTTGACCTCATTTTCAGCTAAGTTAAGGGAAATGGCACTAGTTAGCTAACGTTTTCTTTCCCAAACACACATTTTAGATGCCATTCATCAAACTCAAGTTAATGATCTGATTCTTTCACGATATTAGACCAATTTTCCGTAATGAAATATAAAACAACAGCAATTTCTCGTTAATATTTAAGGCACTGTTCATGGAGTTCTTAAACAGTGCTGATTGGCCATTGTGTTCACGTGCTCAACAGAAATCACTATGATTGGCTGTGAAGGTCATCAGTTCACCTCACCGCTGTTTACTGCGTGCAAATACAGACGAGCGATCAGCTGATGATCCAATGTCCGTCTATGTATGTGTGTTTTCAATCTGTGAAGAGCAGCAAGCTGATAACCTTCACAGTCATTCTGTTGAGCACTGGTGAACACTACGGTAAATCAGCTGTTTATGAACGCGCTCAGCGGCGCTTCAATGTTAGCAGGAAATGGACGTTTTTAAAACTCCAGTACTGGGACAACACTGTTACAGACAACACAAGGGTGTGCTACAGAGGACTGCAGTGTTTTATCACTCACCGGGTTACATAGGCTGAAGCAGGGAAGCGTCCCCACGGTGTTTACCTGCTGCCATGAACTAGGAGGACATTTAAGCGGGTTACTCTTAAAGAGATTGTGAGGTTGTTTGATGCCTAATATGCTTTTAATTGTTTAAATTAAACTGAACTGGATGATATTAAAGTGATGTTTACACCACATCTGCATTTTGAAGTCGCAGCAGCAGCTGGAGGTTTATAGCACACAGCATGTTGTTGCAATGTTTACAGTGCTGATCCTATACTTCCGGGTTTCTTCCCATCGCAGCCTCGCTTTCGTGTTTTAAAATGGCGGTCGCGTGAAATAAGCGTATGAAATCCACAAGACCGGTAAATACCTCAAATATAACACATCATGTGTGTGCTAAATCGAAAGACCGGTCAAGTCAAAGTCAGACAAGAACTTTGAGTTCTTACATTCGTCAGGACAACAAAAAATACCACTGGAAGTTACGTGGATTCGTGTGTGGACCTGTGCTTCCTTGATATACAGTACACCCCTTCCATGTTGTCTCTGGCAAGGGATGCGCATAGCTCACTGAATCTGCTGAACTGAGCGATCCACGCTGACCTATCATTATGGTTAAAACAAAGAATTAGAATTATTAAAGTGACGATCGGGTGCGAGTTGGGTGTGGATACATATATATATATATCAGATAAAATTATAAGTATTTAATCACACTGTGATTTTTCAAGATCTCCTACTTAGAAATCATGGAGGGTCTAGAATTTTCAGTATAGGTGCAATTCCACTGTGAGAGACAGAATCTAAAATAAACATGCAGAAATCACATTGTATGACTTTTTAACAATTTATTTGTAAATTACTGTGTGAAATAAGTATTTGATCACTTGCTTTTCAGCCAAATTTCTGACCCTCAGAGACCTGTTATTGTGCTTTAAAATAGTCCAGCTACACTCTGCTCATGATTCTAGTTTAGTAGCACTTGTTTGAGGTCACTAGCTGTCATGAAGACACCTGTGCACCCCACAATCAGTCAAAAGTCTAAGCAGCAACATGGCCAAAACCAAAGAGCTGTCAAAAGACACAAGAGATGAAATTGTAGACTTTCATAAAGCTGAAACTGCTACGGGGCAATCGCCAAGAAAGAGCAACTGTTGGAGCAATTGTCAGAAAATGGAAGAGGCTAATGATGACTGTCAATGTCCTTTAGACTGGGGCCCCACGGAAGATCTCTCCTCGTGGGGTATTAATGATGCCAAGAATGGTCTAGAATCAGTCCAGAATTATGCGGGAGGAACTGATCAATGCCGTGAAGAGAGCTAGGACCACCGTTTTCAAGGGTACTATCAGTAATACAGTAAGATGTCATGTTTTAAAACCCTGCATCGCACGGAAGGTTCCCCTGCTTAAGTTAGCCCATGTCAAGACCCATCTGAAGTTTGCCAGGGACCATCTGGATGCTCCAGAGTATTCATGGGAGAAAGTCCTGTGGTCAGATGAGACCAAAGCAAAACTTTTTGGTCTTAACTCTATTCACCGAATTTGGAGGAAGAAGAATGATGTGTATCATCCCAATAATACCATACCTACAGTGAAGCATGGGGCTGGAAGCATCATGCTCTGGGGTGTTTTTCTGCACAGGGGACAGAATGACTGCACTGTATTAAGGAGAGGATGAACGTGGCCATGTATTGTGAGATATTGGGCAAAAACCTCCTTCCCTCAGTCAGAGCATTAAAGATGGGTCATGGCTGGGTCTTCCAACATGACAATGACCCAAAGCACACAGCCAGGAAAACCAAGGAGTGGCTTCGTAAGAAGCATAACAAGGTTTTGGAGTGATCTAGCCAGTCTCCAGATCTAAATCCAATAGAAAATCTTTGGAGGGAGCTGAAACTCCATGTTGCTCAGCGACAGCCCTGAAACCTGACAGATCTAGAGAAGATCAGTGGGCAAAATCCCTCCTTCAGTGTGTGCAAACCTGGTGAAGAACTACAGGAACCCTTTGACCTCTGTAATTGTTAACAAAGGCTTCTGTACTAAACATTTAAAATGCTCGACTCAAGTGATCAAATACTTATTTCACACAGTAATTTACAAATAAATTGTTAAAAAATTATATAATGTGATTTCCTGATTTTGTATTTTTAGATTCTGTCTCTCACAGTGGAATTGCAATTATACTGAAAATTCCAGACCCCTCCATGATTTCTAAGTAGGAGATTTTGAAAAATCACAGTGTGATTAAATACTTATTTCCCTCACTGTATGTGCAGGCTGGTGGCGGGTGGATGATTAATATGAAGCCGCGTATTCGGGTGACATTTCAGCTGATTCACGCATCTCTAGCGTGTGGATGTTTCCCAGTACTGGATTGCGGCTGGAAGGGCATCCGCTGTGTACAACATATGCTGGAATAGTTGGCGGTTCATTCTGCTATGGTGATAAATAAGGGGCTAAGCCAAATGGAAATGAATGATATTATATTGAAATGAACAATATGAGCTGAATGAACTGAAATGAATAATATTTTACAGTATTACCGTGTTCACTGCATTTCTGATTATATAATTCGAGCATTATGGACGTCTATGAAGCCGAGATTTTAAACTCACGTTTTAGGGCCCATAAAGTGTGTTGAATGAATCGTGTGATGTCTGTAAAAGGCAGAAGCTGGAGTGAGAATGTTGTAGATGTATTTCCAGTCAAGATAAACTGTCTCCAGGGCTTTATTAAATAAAAACCATCTGCTGTTTGTCATCCAGTTATCATTCCTCTGATTTAGTTTTATTCTAGTTCCAGCGGGGAAAACAAACTCAGCATTTTAATTAGGATTCCTCCGTTCTGCCTGTGGATGTGCTGTAATGTTCGTTTGTTGAGTCATAGCGAGCTCCTCTTGATTAGTTTGATCCGTCCTCATGTTTTCAGGTCAAAAACACTGGAGGACGTTACATAAACACATGATGCATTATAATATGATAGGCTGTTAGATTGCTTATGAAGTGTAAACTGATTACAAGTTGCATGAGTAAATGTGAAGTCAGTAATATCATAAGTTACACATTTATTGTAATCTGACTACTTTTGGATTACATTTGGATTACTTTTATGCTTTAATAAAACACAGTCACATCACATAAAACACTCACTTTAAATTAAGTGCCTTCAGAAATGGCAACATTACAAAAAAATTAATAAAATTCACTGTGACATCAAACTATTTACTGCCATTGTGTAGATAATTCAATTTCAGTTCATGTTTATTTCTCTAGCACTTTTATGCTGCGTTCACACCAGACGCGGAACGCGCGGCTAAATCGCGCTATTCGCGTGTAAATAGACGCGTGAACATTTGAGTTTACTCTCTTCATTCGCGCGTCAGACTCCGCTTCATTTACGCGTCAAACTCACTTCAGAACAGCCGCAGATTCGCGTCATGGGCCGGGCTTCTGTCTGCCCGGTGAATGTAGCTTCGTTGCTAAATGGCTAACATGGATTTTATTGATAAAATAACTGTGTTTATGTGCTTTATGAAGGCTGAAAAACAGCGTTGATAAATTTGGAGCAGTGTCTGAGTCCACTAGATACTTTCAGAGGTGCACCCAGCTCTGTGAGTTCATAAACTCCTCCAGAAACTTAACCTGGATGATGGAGGCTTTCAGCGGTGCTTCTGACTGAGCCGAGCCCAGTTTGATGAACTGTTGTCGGTGTCGGCTGGAGGATTTCCACCGGACACCAACAACAGATGCTACGTCACAATCATGCCCCCACAAGAGCAAGCTCCTGATGTCCGCAGAAGTTCAGATTTTTGGACTCGAGCGATTCGCGCGATTTGCGCGTTAAGCACGTCAAACGCTCAAAACGCTCAATTCGCGCCCACGCTATTCGCGCGTATTGCGCCATCCTGCCCCGCGCCATTCGCGCCGCGCCATTTGCATGTATCGCGCCGCAGGATGCCTATTCGCGCGCTTGCATTGACTTAACATGTAAATCACTCGCACTTGACGCTTCATCCGCGTCTGGTGTGAACGCAGCGTAACAATGTAGATTGTGTCACAGCAGCTGAATAAGTTCTACACTGCAAACCATCCTTTTCATACTTAACTTTTTTGTCTTGTTTCTAGTCCAAATATCTAAAAATTCTTATATCAAGAAACATTTTCTTGTCAAGCAAAACATAATGTCTTGTTGAAATAATATGCCAATACTAACTCAGTTTTTCCTTAAAACAAGCAAAATAATCAGCCAATGGGGTGAGCAAAATAATCTTGTTTTTCCTTTTGACATTAGATTATTTTGCTTACCCCATTGGCAGATTATTTAGCTTGTTTTAATGGAAAACTCACTTCAATTTGGCATATTATTTCTTAAAACAAGACAACATGTTTTGCTTGTCTAGAAAATTGTTGATTTAAGAATTTTTAGATATTTGGACTAGAAACAAGATGAAAAATCAAAGTAAGAAAAGCATTTTCTGCAGTGTACAGCGTATCCGTGGGGTCTTAAAGTCTTAATGTCTGAAATTTCAAAAACTAAATTTTAGGTCTTAAAAAGTCTTAAATTCACTGAAATATTGTAGGTCTTAAATAATTTTAAACCGGTCTTAATTTTTATCTGTCCAAATAAAGCTACATCGACATCTATCTAATCACCAACAATCCATCTTAATAAAATCAGGGAAAGAAAGCTAAACACAATTACACAATTTCCTAGCAGAGGAATATATCCCTTTACGTTATTTTCCATTCATAAAAAAACTATTTACAGAAGTAAAGGGTGAGTAGACATAAATAGGCATGAAACTTAAGGTTTTATAACAGAAATGCATTAGGTTGAATAGAAGTTATACTCAATCAATTCGAACCAAAAGCCAACAAATATATGAAGAGTTCAGATGCCAAACCCTCTAAATCCATCAGACGTGTTTGCTTGTAAATGAGCATTTTCTATAAGGCTCCTCTGATTAGGTTCAGGAGTTTCATTTTATATGTAATGATGAGGTTATTAGCTGGTAAATAAAATTTCTTTTTTTTTTTTTAAATGTCACTTTAGACAATTCTTTGGTGTTTAATAAGGGAGATTTTCTTTTCCGTCAAAATCAGCTGAATCCACTTCTGCTTTTTCTGCAAAAACCTCTAAATCCACCTATTGAGACAAGACAGTGTAACTAGTTAAAAATCACTAAAGATGCAAATTAGAAATTATTTTACCAAACATTAAACACATTACACAAACCACCTAAAATTAAAACACATAAATCTGTCAAGTAAGTGGCGGTTCATTCCGCTGTGGTATAACCCCTGATAAAGCAGAGACAAAGCAGAAGGAAAATGAATTATGTAATCTGTCAGGTAAGTGCATTAATCAGTAACATTAAAACTGACATGAATTAAATCTGAACATTCTGTTGTCATTTCTGATATTTGGGATTTAGATTTAATGTAAGTAGAGGAATGTAAACATTGTAAACTAAGCTTGGTAGATTCAAATAATGTAGTGTAAAACATTATGAAACATCAATATCTGTGCATTGTCCATTAATATAAAAAGCTTATCAGGCGTACAGGTAATATGAAGTCATATAAATAATGTAGAGTTTTATACATTATATTTATCTTTTATAAAATAGCTTAAATTAGCAAATAAAAAGCAAGGTAAGTCTACTGGGCAAAAAGGGGACCATTTTAGAAGCTGTCATTCATTCATTCTCACCACACTTAAGGTCTTGGTCTCGTGTTTATCCTCAGAGCATCTATGAGAGATAAAAGAATGGCATCTTAACTCTGTCTTTCGTGAAACGCAGTTGCCGTTTAATGTATAGTAAATCGGACTCATTCAAAGTAGCGTCACTGTGCAAAAAACATTATGAATGCATGCTACACTGCCGACTGTATAGCGTGTTTTCTTTTCCTTATAATGCACAGAGTTATGAGGTGCGGTACGTTTTCATTTGCCATTCACTGACAGTCAGACAGGCTCAGCCAGTTCATCAAACTCTGTCTTTTAAAATCTGAATCAGATGCGAAATAAAACAGTCTCCTCATAGAAGCCGGCGTATTAAATATATATATATATTTTTAAATATATTTTTATTGAACATTTTTAGTGCAAAAACATGTCAGAAAATTACATTGAGTAAAAAGATAATATCTGTCATACATGTAATTTCAATTCTGACCCCCACATAAAAATAAATGAATAAATAAATAGTGTAGACAACTAGAGTTTTCGAGTTTTTTTGTTTTGACACATTAAAGTATATCGCTAAGAAATAATTACATATTTTTGTGGCCAGCAAAAAAAAAAATCCATTGACCCAACCGGGCCATTAGAAATAATCATTAGTGTTTAGCCCTGTATAAGTGTAAAATTTCATTCATAATAGTGTTAAAAGGGTCTTAAAATGTCTTAAATTTGACTTGATGAAACCTGCAAAAACCCTGTTCTAGTGAACTGAAGCTGTGTCAGTCCAGTGTTTAGAAGTTCAGTTCAGGTCAGTGTGGTTTAATCTTCACTGCTGAGAGTCCAAACACTGAAGAGCAAATCCATCCATGAGCAGCTCCACAAGTCCCAAACCAAGCAGGACAGTGACAACAGTGGAGGAACAAACTTCACCAATTGACCAAAGTGAAGGAGAAAACCTTGAGAGAAACCAGGCTCAGTTGGGCACGACCATTTCTCCTATAGCCAAACGTCTTGTGCAGAGCTGCAGTCTAGGCGGCGGAGGCTGGAGAGTGCTGGACGTCCATCGTGGAGAAGCTGCAGGAGGAGAGGTCACCGGCTAGTGTACAGGCTGACCCTTCAGGATCAATGCGAGGACTCGTCTGTCACTGTGGTCTTACAGGAATCAGTCTCATGCTCACCACTCCTCCATGACCACCACAGCAGCTGCTCCGGATACGGCCTGGTCCAGGATTATGGAGACCTCGGGAAAAATAAAAACAGACTAACATAAGCGTAGATGGCGTTAAAATTCTAATGTCTTTAGGGAAGTGTTCCTGGCTCCGGTTGCCCTAAATAATGCAGACTAACAATCCTTTAGAGGATTTGGATTTCAACAGCATGTGTGTTTTATGTGTATGTTAACACAGAGAGGTGTGTCTTTAATCTAGTTTTACACTGACAGAGTGTGTCTGCTTCCCCAACTGTGCTAGGAAGGCTGTTCCTGAGTTTAGGTGCCAGATATGACCAAGATCTACCACCTACAGTTGATTTTGATATTCTGGGAATTATCAGTTGTCCAGAATTATGTTTGTTAAAGCCAGAAGTTTCCTGCAGTGCTGTTTTTGTAATAAATAGAAAGCAAATGACATTTGTCTCTTCCCTTTTTTTTGCTGAGCCAACAAATCAGTCTGATCCATGACTAAAAAACCCTAGTGTGATCCAAACCGGGAGATTTGTGATCAGTTACACCACTAATGCTGGAGATGTAAATGTCTTTATGTCTGATGATTAAACCAATGTCTTGTGTTTGTTCAGGAAAAGCTGGAGTGCAGTCCAAAGAGGGACATTGAGGGAATGGGAGTCGCAGAGATCAAATATGGAGACTCTCTGTGTTTTGTTATGCATGTGGCAACGGGACTCTGGCTCTCCTATCAAGCGCTGGACGTCAAATCTGCTCGACTCGGACCTGTCAAACGAAGAGTAAGACTCACAATCACTGTCTGGGTTTTCATCAGCCTGTGTTTATACGATTTTTGCAAGCATCTGATGATAAAGTGTGATGGAAATGCCAAATATCTAATACCAATACTTTAAACTGAATGAGAAGAATGGGAGATAAAAACACATTTGCCGAATGAACTCAACATAATAATACAAAAAATAAGTAGATTTCTGGGCGACATGGTGGCGCAGTGGGTAGCAAAGTCACCTCACAGCAAGAAGGTCGCTGGTTCGAGCCCCGGCTGGGTCAGTTGGTGTTTCTGTGTGGAGTTTGCATGTTCTCCCCGTGTTGGCGTGGGTTTCCTCTGGGTGCTCCGGTTTCTCCCACAGTCTAAACACATGCACTATAGGGGAATTGGGTAAGCTAAATTGCTGTGTGTGTATGGTTGTTTCCCAGGGATGGGTTGCAGCTGGAAGGGCATCCGCTGCGTGAAACATATGCTGCATAAGTTGGTGGTTCATTCTGCTGTGGTGACCCTGGATTAATAAAGGAACTAAGACGAAAAGAAAATGAATGAATGAATGAATATGGACATGAATGAGGAGCTTTTCAGAATATAGAAACACAGTCAGAACAGTCAGAAACAGGCTAATCATTTTGCAATGATTTAGTGGTCAAACAGAACATCGTTTGTCCTAATACGGCTTCAGAACATGCATCCGCCTTTTTTGCCTTCAGCAATGTACAAACATTGAACATAAGTAGGGCCAGACAGAATCTGCGGACATTTATTGCTACTTCTGCAGATAATTTTATAAAAAAATCAGCGGATTCATGTGGAATCATTTTAGAAATGTCATGACTGAAACTTAACATATGAAATAAAAAACAATACCTTTTTAACTTTAATGTTTACAATGCATCCAATTAGATCCATTTAATTGGTAAGCAAAGCAAGTCTCTCATATAATATATCTACTAAAATAGAGAACATGTTACTTTACAAACTGTATTGTAAACAAATCAATATATTACTATTATTATATCACAAGAATATTAGTGAAATTTAAAAAACTGGATAAATATAAATGTACGTTACATGAAATATTTACATTTACATAAGTAGATAAATAGACTCAATGATGGGCTAAAAATCTGCGGAAATCTGCGGATTTCTATTTAAGAAATTTTCAATATTAAGCTTAAATATTATTGAATTAAAGGTGCAGTAGGTGATTGTCTTCAGAAACGTGTTGTTGTGCTGGTTGAAAGTCTCTGCACAGTCCAGTAGTACTGATTAAAGTAAATGATTAAATGTGTTTATATGTGTTTTTATATTCTGGGTGAGGCAGAAAACTAAAAAATGTACATCCAATTAAATATTGTCGGGCTGATAATTCCCATAATTCTGATAAGTAGCCCAAACTGTCTGTCAACAAATGTAAAACCAAACACTGAATCAAAACTTGTTATGCTGTGTTCACACCAGACGCGGAATGCGCGGATAAATAGACGCGTGAACATTTGAGTTTACTCTCTTCATTCGCGCGTCAAACTCCGCTTCATTCATGCATCAAACTCACTTCAGAACAGACGCGGATTCACGTGATGGGCAGGGCTTCTGTCTGCCCTGTGACTGTAGCTTCGTTGCTAAATGGCTAACATGGATTTTATTGATAAAATAACTGTGTTTATGTGCTTTATGAAGGCTGTAAAACAGCGTTGATACGTTTGGAGCAGTGTCTGAGTTCACTGGATACTTTCAGAGGTGCACCCAGCTCTGTGAGCTCATGAACTCCTCCAGAAACTGAACCTGGATGACGGAGGCTTTCAGCAGTGCTTCTGACTGAGCCGAGCCCAGTTTGATGAACTGTTGTTGGTGTCGGCTGGAGGATTTCCCCCGGACACCAACAACAGGTGCTACATCACAATCATGCCCCCACAAGAGCAAGCTCCTGATTGGTTAACGCGGCGCGAATGTCCGCAGAAGTTCAAAATGTTGAACTCGAGCGATTCGCGCGATTTGACTGTTAAGCGCGTCAAAAACGCAAAACGCTCAATTTGTGCCGCGCCGAGCTATGGTCTATTTGCACGTTTACGTTGACTTAACATGTAAATCACTTGCGCTTGACGCTTTTTCCGCGTCTGGTGTGAACGCAGCATAAAAATCCTGAATCATTATTGGAGTGAGTTTTGCCTGCTGGAGGAAGGACGACACCACGGCTGAAGTATTTCAGTAGACAGGTAATGTTCTGTGTTAACTTTTTTTAGTCACACAGAGCTGATGTAGATTGGGTTGTTATGAATGGGTTATATGCACAGAAGTGTTGTTCAGCCACTGAAAGATTGATGTGCTTTTCAGATTCATAAGGGCCTTTTACAGCATTGATAAGGTAGAACATCAGAACATCAGTGAACAGCGCTGTAGAAGCGTATATTTTAGTCTGTGGTTCTGACGCGTTTGTTGCTTGAACGGGTCGATAATTAAGTGAAATGTCCATACCTTTTGCAAATAAAGTTGGATATTCCAATCCATTTATAGTCCATTGTGTCAAAAATAAAATTGTAAACATCAATCAGCTGGTCGTGAGGAGGGCATAAATACCTTATACTCCCTCTAGTGGTGCGAAAGAAAATTGCAACCCATAAATGGCTCCAACAAGTGCTATTCCGCCTAGCCTGCTTTACTGAGCTGAAGTTGCTTTTATATTCACATTGGGGCCATGACCACCTATGACGCGCTCCCTATATTGTTCACCGCTACTCTGAATATTCGGATGAAATAGCATGCGAGTATGGCTTAGTAAGAAGTGTTCCTGCACGCTGCTTCCAAACACTATGCATACAGTAGTGGCTTTAGGACAAAGTGCATGAGAGAGTGAGACCAGCAATCCTTGCATGCATGAAATATTACATGGATGTAAACGTGCTAGATATAATACAGTTTCTCATTGGGTATTGCAGTATTATAAAGAACTATAGAGTTTTCTTACTGGCGAATGACATGATCTAGTGGCTCTCGGTCATCTTTAAGGTGCACGTTCGTGATTTCAGGAGGCGTGGCTTTGGACTGCAGGGGTGGGACTGTATTTGATAGATATTATGCTAACCGGTTAGCATTTTAGCAGATCACCTACTGCACCTTTACATTAAATATTTAAATTAACTACAGAACATGTAGGCCTAAAAATAGTTTATATTTTATTTTCGCCGTTCTTGTTGCTTTTGTGCAGTAGTATTTATTTTTATTAAATACATTTTAAGATATTTCAGTTTTGTGGCAGTGCCACAAGTAATTATATCCTCCAGAAACCTGCACTGCATGAGAAACTCACTGCCTGCACCCGGATTCATCCAGCAAATATTGGGAGTGTAGGTCTCTAACTCGTAGTGCATTATGGGTATTTTCTATCTGTTGAGTCTACATGGGTTGTACACTCATTATTGCAGTGCATTGTGGGATTTATTGAGTGCTCTTCAGAACGTCTGCTATAGTTTCGGACAACACTAGAAATGGCTGCTCCCTCAAATAGTGCACTATTAAGGGTATGAGGGTGATTTCAGATACAGCTCTTTAATAACCCTGCTGTGTGTTTCTCAGGCGTGTCTTCATTCAGAAGGACACATGGATGATGGTCTGACGTTACAGCGCTGTCAGCATGAGGAGTCGAGAGCCGCTCGCATCATCCGCAACACTACACGACTCTTCAGCTGCTTCATCAGGTACACACACAAACACACACACCAGTCCAACTTTCTGCGTCCCAAATGACACACTGTGCACTCATAGACTCAGCCATGTAGTGTAGTTCAGTGTCGTCCTAAATGAAGCACAAATGTTTTTTTTTCTAAACGGAAATTTAAACCATTCCCCGTGGTGATGATTAGGGAATTTAATTAGGGAAATTAATACCAAACTACCAAATACTATGAGTATAAGCGCATTCACCAATCAGAGACGGCATAATCACTTATGAGGAAGAATATTGCTTTCATAATCCAAAATACATAATCTAATCCAACCTCATTGTCAGATGGCTCCGCCCCTTCATCATCAGCTCCTCCCCCTTCATCAGTAGCTCTGCCAGTTCATAATTAGCCCCTCCCCTTTATTAGTAGCTTTTTCCATTCATCATCAGCCCCTTCGTCATTAGTAGCTCCTCCCATTCATCATTAGCCCATCTGGTTCATTAATAGCCCAGCCCTTTCATTAGTAGCCTCACCCCTTAATTCAATTCAATTCAATTCAATTCATCTTTATTTGTATAGCGCTTATACAATGTAGATTGTGTCAAAGCAGCTTCACATGGAAGATTATAGTGAATGTAAACAGTGTCAGTTCAGTTCAGTTTAGCTCAGTTCAGTGTGGTTCGATAATCACTACTGATAGTCTAAGCACTGAAGAGCAAATCCATCGATGCGCAGCTCTACAGATCCCGAACCATGCAAGCCAGTGGCGACAGCGGCGAGGAAAAAACTTCACCAATTGGCGAAAGCGAAGATTTAAAAAAACCTCGAGAGAAACCAGGCTCAGTTGGGCACGACCATTTCTCCTGTGGCCAAACGTCTTGTGCAGAGCTGCAGTCTAGGCGCAGGAAGCTGGACCTCAGCGAAGACTCGTCTCTCCTTGGAGCGTCACAGGGGACAGTCTCATGCTCTCACTCCAGGATGACCACCACAGCAGCTGCTCAGGATACGGCCTGGTCCAGAAAACCTTGGGATCATCTTGTCGCTGGTCTCAGATTGCGTCAGTGGCACTGCATAGTCTGAGGGCCTCGAGATGAGTACCCCCAGGTGGAAATACAGAATAAGGAGAATAATTAGCGTAGCTGCTGTTCACACCACAAAATCAAAATCATACCACAAAAGCAAAATCCTGTGTGGGGCACATCATGCGTCATACCGTTATGTACTGCACTGAGTGTACGCTTTGCTAAAAAGATAGGTCTTTAATCTAGTTTTGAAGAGCGAGAGTGTGTCTGAGCCTCGGGCATTATCAGGAAGGCTATTCCAGAGTTTAGGGGCCATAAATGAGAAGGCTCGACCTCCTTTACTCGACTTTGATATTCTAGGTACTACCAGAAGCCCTGAGTTTTGAGATCTTAAAGAGCGGGTTGGGTTGTAGCGAGACAGGAGGTTGGTTAGATAAACAGGAGGTAGATTATTTAAAGCTTTATAGGTAAGGAGTAATATTTTAAATTCAATACGAAACTTAACAGGCAGCCAGTGTAAGGAGGATAGAATTGGGGTGATATGATCATATTTTCTAGACCTGGTAAGAACTCTGGCAGCTGCGTTTTGTACTAGCTGAAGTTTGTTAATAGAGGATGCTGGGCAGCCAGCAAACAGAGCATTACAGTAGTCCAGCCTAGAAGTCATGAAAGCATGAACTAGCTTTTCTGCATCTGATATAGATAGCATACTTCGCAATTTAGCGATATTTCTCAGATGAAAGAAGGCAGTTTTTGTGACATGGGATATATGATTTTCGAAAGTTAAATTGCTGTCTAATATCACACCCAGATCTTTTATAGTAGAGCTAACGCTAACTTTGTATCCCTCTAATTGCAGGTCGAGTTGTGAGAACTGCTGTGTACAGGATTTAGGCCCGATAAGTAGTAATTCTGTTTTGTCTGCGTTTAAGAGAAGAAAATTGTTGGTCATCCAGTCTTTAACATCTTTAATACACTCAGTTAGCTTAGACAGTTCAGACATCTCATCAGGTTTAGTTGAAATGTATAATTGAGTATCGTCTGCATAGCAGTGAAAGTTGATCCCGTGTTTTCTAATAATGTCCCCCAGGGGAAGCATGTATATTGTAAACAGCAAAGGGCCTAAAACTGATCCTTGAGCAGTGTTTCCTCTAGGATTTTTTCTAGCAGTGGCGGCAGGACTTTTTTTTTTTTACACAGATCTGCCAACTATTTCAAAGACAAATATTACACGCATTATTGCAAGGCGAGATGGCATTCATGTAATACGAGCATGCGAATCTCTTTGCTTGCGCGCCGATTTCCTCTTCGTGCACAAAACTTCTTGCACGCACTCAAATTTACACGTTCAAGTGCAGATCTTCTCGTGCGCTCTCCACTAAGCGCTGCTGAAGCGCGATTTAGTGTGTTTTTGTGCGTTTTCCGACATTAACGCGTCCTGAAGTAAAGTGAAACTCCAGCAAGATAAAGTCATTGTATGCAGAGCCATTGACATTTATCAATAAAATATACTTATGGAAACTGTGTTCATCTTAAACTGAAAGCTACGCCGTGTTTGCTAGACTCACGCACCTGTCAGTCAGTCTGTCAGAGAGCCAGCATGTCACCTTAAAGGGTTGAACAAATAGCGCACAGCACTACTACGGTTGCAGAAAAGTTTGCGCTGTTTACCTCTAATATGTTTTAGTGCGATTATAATCCGCTATACAAAACACGACTAAATGTTTAATGAGAAGCTGTAATGTAGCCGTGGCGGGATGAATTTTGGCGTGGCGCCCCGCCACGGATGAATGAATGTAGCGGAAACCTTGTTGAGGGACCCCGTACTTTACTGGCCTTACTTGAGAAAGCTGTCCATTAATATTCACAAACTGGTAACGATCAGCTAAGTATGACCTAAACCATTGAAGGGCCTGTTTTTGGACACCTGTAGCATTTAAGCGGTCTATGAGAATATTGTGGTCAATGGTGTCAAATGCGGCGCTAAGATCGAGTAAGACTAATAGTGAGACGCACCCTTGGTCAGCAGCTAAGAGTAAATCGTTGGTTATTTTTACTAATGCAGTTTCTGTACTGTGATGAGGCCTGAAACCTGACTGAAACACTTCAAAAATATTGTTTGCCTGCAGAAAGGAGCATAATTGGGTAGAAACAACTTTTTCTAGTATTTTAGACATAAACGGAAGATTTGAAATAGGTCTATAATTAGCTAAGTTGCTCGGGTCCAGTTGTGGTTTCTTAATAATAGGCTTAATAACAGCTAGCTTGTAAGGATTTGGAACATGGCCTAAAGATAAAGAAGAGTTGATAACATTAAGGAGAGGTTCTCCTATAACAGGTAGCAATTCTTTCAGTAATTTTGTTGGAATTGGATCTAACATACATGAAGCTGATTTAGAACTATTTATAACTTTATCTAGCTCTTCTTGTTCTATGATTTTGAAGCATTGTAGGTTATTTTGATTCAGTTGAATGTTTACTGGATCTGGAGTATGAGGTGGTGCAGAAAGTTTAACATTTTCTATTTTCTGTCTAAAGCCTTCTATTTTATCACTGAAAAAATTCATGAAGTCATCACTACTGATTTGCGGTGGGACATTTTGTTCTAAAGATGATCGATTATTTGTTAATTTTGCAATGGTGCTAAATAAAAATCTAGGATTGTTCTGATTATTTTCAATCAGTTTGCGGAGGTGCTCGGCCCTGGCAGATTTAAGAGCCCTCCTATAACTGGACATACTGTCTTTGTACGCAATTCTAAAAACCTCTAAATTAGTTTTTTTTCCATTTACGTTCCAGAGCACGGGTTGCTGTTTTGAGAGCGCGAGTATGATTATTGTACCATGGTGTAGTTTTATTCTCTCTAGCCTTTTTTAATTTGATGGGTGCCACAGTATTTAGTGTGTTAGTAAAGATGGCATCCATATTGCTGGTTACTACATCAAGGTCATTTGCGTTTGCGGGTGTATTTCGAAATAAAGAAAGATCTGGTAAGTTATTTATGAATTCATCCTTGGTGGACGGAACGATAGTCCTACCAGGGCGATACATTGGTGCAGATCTGCTAATTTCAGGTAGACGCAGCTTATATAGTAAGAGGTAGTGGTCTGTAATATCATCACTTTGTGGTATAATGTCTACATCAAAGACCTCAATTCCGTAAGACAATATTAGATCTAATGTATGCTTTAAGCGATGGGTTGGACCGACAGCATTTTGTTTTATCCCAAGTGAGTGTAGTAGATCCATAAAGGTGAGCCCTAGTGTATCATTGGAGTCATCTATGTGGATGTTGAAGTCTCCTACAATTAGTATTTTATCAGTTTTAACTAGCAAGTCAGAAATAAAATCAGAAAACTCTTTTAGAAAATTGACATAGGATCCTGGGGGTCTATATATGGTGATTATAGCGAGAGATAACATAGATTTTTGCATAATATCCGGTAGCATAACATTAAGAGCTAATAACTCAAAGGAGTTAAACATAAATCCCTTTCTCTGATTAACATTAAGACTATCACTAAAGATTGATGCAACTCCACCACCACGGCCAGTATGACGAGCCTCATGCTTATATGTGAATCCTGGAGGAGTTGCTTCATTTAAGCTAATGTAGTCATTTTGTTTCAGCCAGGTGTAAGAAATCAATCTATGTTAAAAGATCAATTTAGGAATTATTAGCTCAGATCAATGACTCGGATCCTGAAGATTCGAATCATTGATTCGACTCAATTGAGTCAGATTGAATCAGATCAAAGATTCAAACTTGTCCCGCAAATGGAGACATCACTTTATTAATTCTCGTCTATATTATTTCGTGGCCAAGCGATAATAACATAACACGGAAATAGGGTTAACTTTTAGCAAGGTAACACGATCTATAGTTTGAGGCAGAGACTTAGAAAGCACAGAAACAATAACACGGTTCTTTCAATGAGAAACGAAGATTTATTGAACACACTATTCGATACACGAGGCTAACTACGTAGTAATCAAAACAACAAATAAACAAACAAACAAACAAATGCACACACACGTTCACACACACACACACACAGGCAGTTCAGAGGATGCAAAATGAATTGAACAAACAGTCCCAGCCGATCTGTTTCGTACCAGATCTTTGAATCACCTGAGAAACCACAAAAGCAGAGAATCGACTTATCTTTAACTGCTTAAAAGCATATGCACCCGATCAGCTAGAAACAACAGTTATTTGTGTTACTTGCGAATTTGTTGCAGTCTTCCTTGATCTTCCTTCGCCGGAGGGCTTGAGGAAACACGTGGCGCTTAAGCGTGTCTTCTCTGTGAAGTCGCTCGCTGGAATTCACTCAGTGGAGTGAAACTCTTTGTCCTGGGTTACCGGGGTACGGACCCGTAGAGAGAGTCAGTTCAGCGGAAGTTTCAGCGGAGTGAAACTTAAGGTTTGGGTGAAAGTTTGTGATGTTGGCCTAACCGCGTGGTGGCGATTAGGGGCGGAGAAGCATCGGCGGCGTCTGCCGGCGTGATGCTAAGAGGCTGCGCACATGGTTGACGTAGCACGGAGGTTTTATAGGCTGGCTCTGAGCCATCCCTCTTGATACTGTCGTCCAATGAACGGCAAGATGAAGGGCGGGGCCACGCCCCGTCCCAGCGTAGGCAAGTTTAATAATTAATCCACTACAAGAGACTTAACGTGATAAAATCTCTGGTAAGATTGTAACTATCTGACATCAAATATTACCAGACGAATATGGTTCGGATTACAAAATTCTCATTTACAGCAATGTATTGCAAATGAAAAGGGGTTTTGTTTGAATACAAACATAAAGCATTTCAGACACATACAGATCATTTTAGACTGTTATAATGGTAAAAATCACATTATGAACCTGGTTGGTTGCAATAAACACAGCACATCAATACCTATAAATGTCATTCAAAATATCAAATTTTGCCTTGGTTATAACATTTATAAGAATCGTTTTCCTTAAGTCTGCTTCATTTCTTTTGTCTCTGAATTCTGTCCATCTCGTGGTCGGACGCATGGTCGGAGATCACATGAGGGTCATACACCAGTCTTGTGATGGAGATCCTGAATGCTCTACTGTCTAGTTGGTTACCGATTAACCAAAATTAGCTGCAGCATCTGTCCAAGTTAGGGCCAGAGTCTTGGGGAAAACAGTCGGATAACTGTTATGCAGATCGTACAAGCCCTGGAGCAAATAAAGCAATTTGCGCTCAAAATTCCAAGCCTGTTTCGAACTGGTTTTGATCCGGTGAGTCTCTACACAGGTTTCAGTAAGACAGAGTGCATTTAGATTGTTATCTGTTATTATTTCATTAATGATAAGTGTTTTAGTTGCTAGTGACCTGATGTTTAGGAGACCAAGCTTAACGAAGTTTGTATTATCACTATTATTGGATTTTCAGCTTTTATTCTTAATAGATTTTTTCTAGAGCACACAGTACGTTTAATTGTTGATCTAATAACACGAGGAACAGACACAGTCTCTATGGGGTAAGCTAGACATGTGTTACTGTAATTTAAGTGGGTCGAACAAGAGTCTATATGGATAAAATGTGCATTTTGTGAATTTTTACTTACTAGTCAGACAGAACGAAGCATCTTGGAGATGTTGTTCGACAGCAGTTCAGCTCCAGCTCGACTCGGGTGCAGGCCGTCCGGACAGAAGAGCCTAGGGCGCTCCCAGAAAAGATTCCATTTATTGGCAAAGAGCAGTTTCTGTTCATTACACCATGTTAATAGCCATTCATTCAGAGCAAAAAGTCTACTGAACCTTTCATTTCCTCGGCGGTAGGTAGGAAGCGGTCCAGAAACGATGATCTGCGTGGCGGGCGAGGTGCGTCGAACCGTCTCGATGAGGCTCCTGAAGTCCCTCTTCAGGATCTCCGACTGGCGGAGCCCGGTGTCGTTCGTCCCCACATGGAGGACAACGGCACCGAGGCTCTCGCCAGTGCTCAGGATACTCGGAATCTGTGTAGAAATATTCTTAACGCGAGCACCAGGAAAGCAAAATGTGCGTATTTTATTACCTGAAGTGGAAGCAGGACGGACGTGGCGGACGATGGAGTCACCGATGATAGCCACATCGTGACCCGTCTCGCGGAGAGGGGCGAATCGGTTCTCCGTGGAGAGCTCGAACACGGGAGGAGGAGAATCCTTGCCCTGGGGTCTCCTTAGCACCTTACGCGGCTGCATCCAGGGGCCGTGGTAGCCGGGTGCCGGCGTGAACGACCCCTGGGCAAACCGCGTCCGAGGCGCGCTGGGCCTGGACAGAGGAACACGCGGGGTTGAGGTAGACGGAGTGTCACGGCTGTATTGTGCGCTTACCTCAGATGAGCGAACTGGAGCGCGGGGCACATCGAGCAAGGCCCTCTGTGCCCTGAGTTCAGTTCGCTTCATCTGCAGAAGACGGATGCGTTCTTCCAGCCGTTCCAGCTCCATGTCCAGCGCCTCCATCGATGTCTCTCCTGCACACAAGGACAGAGACACAAGCGACATCGTACAGGGTTACGAGCAAAGCCAGTAAGTGAGAAGGTTAGGGGATGAAAGCAGTCGGTAGCTTTAGCTGACTAGCGGTGCTAGCTGGCTAAAGCTACAAACAACAGGCGGATGCTCGAGAAACAGAACGTTTTAAAGTAGATTTATTTGTATAAAGTGTTAAATGTTGTATAAAATGTATTAAGGGTTTGTTCCCCCTAAGTAGTATTAAGCGAATGTGGAGGTATTCGATAATAAAAATGCTTAATTATCAGCATTTCTGCTACATTAGTAGCTTCTTCCATTCATCATCAGCCCCTATGCTGCAATAGTAGGCACACCTATTCATCAGCTCCTCTCCTTCATTAGTAACTCCTCCCATTCATCATCAGCTCATCCCTGTCATTAATAGCTCAACCCATTTATCATCAGCCCCTTTTCTTTATCAGTAGCCCCTCCCATTCATAATCAGCCTCTCCCCTTCATTAGTAGCTCCTCCCATTGATCATTCCCTTTACTTCATTACTAGCCCCACCCTTTCATCATCAGCCCCTTCCCTTCATCTCTAGCTCCTCCCATTCATAATCAACCCCTCAGCTTCAATAGTAGCCCTGCCTCTTCACAATTAGCCCCTCCCGTTCATTAGTAGCTCCTCCCCTTGATCATCCCCTCTCCTTCATTAATAGCCCCACTCCTTCATGATCGCACCCTCCCCTTCATCGGTACCTCGCTTCTTTTTTAGTAGCCCCACCCCTTTATCATCAGCTCCTTTCCTTCATCAGTAACCCCTCTCCTTCATTAGTTGCCCCACCCCTTTATTATCAGCTCCCCCTTGTCATTAATAGCTCCACCCATTAATCACCAGCCCCTCCCTTTTATTAGTAGCTCCTCCCATTGATCGTTGCATTTCTTTCATTACCAGCCCCACCCTTTAATCATCAGCCCCTTCCCTTCATCAGTAGCTCCTCCCATTCATAATCAACCCCTCAGCTTCATTAGTAGCCGTGCCACTTCACAATTAGTCCCTCCCCTTCATTAGTAGCTCCTCCCTTTGATCATCCCCTCTCTTTCATTAGTAGCCCTACTCCTTCATGATCATCCCCTCTCCTTCATTAGTAGCCTCGCTCCTTCATGATCGCACCCTCCCCTTCATCGGTAGCTCCACTTCTTTTTTAGTAGCCCCACCCCTTCATCATCAGCTCCTCTCCTTCATCAGTAGCCCCTCCCCTTCATGAGTTGCCCCACCCCTTTATTATCAGCCCCCTCCTTGTCATTAATAGCTCCACCCATTCATCATCAGCCCCTCCCTTTTATTATTAGCTCCTCCCATTGATCATTCCCTTTCCTTCATTACTAGCCCCACCCTTTCATCATCAGCCCCTTCCCTTCATCAGTAGCTCCTCCCATTCATAATCAACCCCTCAGCTTCAATAGTAGCCCTGCCTCTTCACAATTAGTCCCTCCCCTTCATTAGTAGCTCCTCCCCTTGATCATCCCCTCTCCTTCATTAGTACCCCCACTCCTTCATGATCACCCCTTCCCTTCATCGGTAGTTCTGCTTTTTTTTAGTAGCCCCACCCCTTCATCATCAGCTCCTTTCCTTCATCAGTAGCCCCTCCCCTTCATTAGTTGACCCACCCTTTTATTATCAGCCCCCCTTGTCATTAATAGCTCCACCCATTCATCCTCAGCCCCTCCCTTTCATTAGTAGCTCCTCCCATTGATCATCCCCTTTCCTTCATTACTAGCCTCACCCTTTCATCATCAGCCCCTTCCCTTCATCTCTAGCTCCTCCCATTCATAATCAACCCCTCAGTTTCAATAGTAGCCCTGCCTCTTCACAATTAGTCCCTCCCCTTCATTAGTAGCTCCTCCCCTTGATCATCCCCTCTCTTTTAATAGTAGCCCTACTCCTTCATGATCACCCCCACCCCTTCATCGGTGGCTCAGCCTCTTTTTTGGTAGTTCATTGGTAGTTTTGGTAGTTCATTGGTAGTTCAGCTCTTTCATTAGTAGCCCCACCCCTTCATCATCAGCCCCTTTCTTTCATCAGTAGCCTCTCCCCTTCATAATAAGCCACACCCCTTCATTAGTTGCCACACTCATTTATTTTCAGCCCCTCCCCTTCATTAGTTACTCACCTTTACCATCAGACGCTCCCCTTCACCATCAGCCCCTCAGCTTCATTAGTAGCCCTGCCCCTCAACAATTAGCCCCCCCCCCCCCCCCTCATTAGTAGCCTCTCCCATTGAGCATCCCCTTTCCTTCATTAGTAGCCTCGCTCCTTCATGATCAGCCCCTTCCCTTCATTGGTAGCTCAGACCCTTTACTTCATCATTAGCCCCTAACCTTCTTTAGTAGCCCCTCCTCTTCATCATTAGCCCATCCCCTTTATTAGTAGCTCCTCCCTTTGATCATCCCCTCTCCTTCATTAGTACCCCCACTCCTTCATGATCACCCCTTCCCTTCATCGGTAGTTCTGCTTTTTTTTAGTAGCCCCACCCCTTCATCATCAGCTCCTTTCCTTCATCAGTAGCCCCTCCCCTTCATTAGTTGACCCACCCCTTTATTATCAACCCCCCTTTGTCATTAATAGCTTCACTCATTCATCATCAGCCCCTCCCTTTTCATTAGTAGCTCCTCCCATTGATCATTCCCTTTCCTTCATTACTAGCCCCACCCTTTCATCATCACCCCCTTCCCTTCATCAGTAGCTCCTCCCATTCATAATCAACCCCTCAGCTTCAATAGTAGCCCTGCCTCTTCACAATTAGTCCCTCCCCTTCATTAGTAGCTCCTCCCCTTGATCATCCCCTCTCTTTCATTAGTAGCCCCACTCCTTCATGATCACCCCTTCCCTTCATCAGTAGTTCTGCTTTTTTTTAGTAGCCCCACCCCTTCATCATCAGCTCCTTTCCTTTATCAGTAGCCCCTCCCCTTCATTAGTTGACCCACCCCTTTATTATCAACCCCCCATTGTCATTAATAGCTTCACTCATTCATCATCAGCCCCTCCCTTTCATTAGTAGCTCCTCCCATTGATCATTCCCTTTCCTTCATTACTAGCCCCACCCTTTCATCATCAGCCCCTTCCCTTCATCAGTAGCTCCTCCCATTCATAATCAACCCCTCAGCTTCAAAAGTAGCCTTGCTTCTTCACAATTAGTCCCTCCCCTTCATTATTAGCTCCTCCCCTTGATCATCCCCTCTCCTTCATTAGTACCCCCACTCCTTCATGATCACCCCCTCCCCTTCATCGGTAGCTCCACTTCTTTTTTAATAGCCCCACCCCTTCATCATCAGCTCCTTTCCTTCATCAGTAGCCCCTCCCCTTCATTAGTTGCCCCACCCTTTATTATCAGCCCCCCCCATTGTCATTAATAGCTCCACTCATTCATCATCAGCCCCTCCCTTTCATTAGTAGCTCCTCCCATTGATCATTCCCTTTCCTTCATTACTAGCTCCACCCTTTCATCATCAGCCCCTTCCCTTCATCTCTAGCTCCTCCCATTCATAATCAACCCTTCAGCTTCAATAGTAGCCCTGCCTCTTCACAATTAGCCTCTCCCCTTCATTAGTAGCTCCTCCCCTTGATCATCCCCTCTCTTTCATTAGTAGCCCCACTCCTTCATCATCAGCCCCTCCCCTTCATCGGTGGCTCAGCCTCTTTATTTGGTAGCTCATTGGTAGTTTTGGTAGTTCAGCTCTTTCATTAGTAGCCCCACCCCTTCATCATCAGCCCCTTTCTTTCATCAGTAGCCTCTCCCCTTCATAATAAGCCACACCCCTTCATTAGTTGCCACACTCCTTTATTTTCAGCCCCTCCCCTTCATTAGTTACTCCCCTTTACCATCAGACGCTCCCCTTCACCATCAGCCCCTCAGCTTCATTAGTAGCCCTGCCCCCCCCCCCCCCTCATTAGTAGCCCCTCCCATTGAGCATCCCCTTTCCTTCATTAGTAGCCTCGCTCCTTCATGATCAGCCCCTTCCCTTCATTGGTAGCTCAGACCCTTTACTTCATCATTAGCCCCTAACCTTCTTTAGTAGCCCCTCCTCTTCATCATTAGCCCATCCCCTTTATTAGTAGCTCCTCCCCTTGATCACAACAGGACAGAACACACAACACACTCGCATCGTAATGTCTACATGCATAACAAAATGTACACACACAGTATACAACACAATGTATGCACACACACAGAACACAATTATTAGTCAGTCATTGGTTAATCATTGGTATGTATATAAATGTGAATGAATCTCCCTCATTGTGCTGCCAGATGGAGTTCACACACACACACACACACACACACACACACACACACACACACACACACACACACACACACACACACACACACACACACACACACACACACACACACACACGTCTGGCTATTTTTATCTCTCACATGCGTGTTGACTGTTCTGCGTGACTGAGCAGAGTTGTGCTCCCTATGGCTCCACTCCAGCCATATGCACATCACAGCAAATACATAAAACACTTACAACGCACAACACAATAGGCACACACAAAATACACACACACACACACACACACACACACACACACACACACACACACACACACACACACACACACACACACACACACAACCTAAAAACATGCATATAACACAACACACAATACACGGCAACATTGTGTAGACACTGAAGACAACAACTCACCAGACACAGTACAACACCACTTACACACATAGAACACTTACAACACACAACACATTAAGGCCGATTTATACTTCTGCATCAAGCGCACGCGTATGCTACGGCGCAGCCTACGCGTGGACGCATAGCCCCTCGCCGTGGCCGTCGGCGTCGTTGACGTGCACCTCTCAAAAAATGTAACGCGTACGCGTAGCACAAGCTCTGTGATTGGTCGGCTTGGTATCGCTGACGAGTGTGGGCGGAGGTGAGAGCCGCGCGCCCGATGCAGCGAGTGTTTACAAGTGTGGAGTCCCATGAAGGAGCTCCGGATGGAGACTGTTGTTTTGTGTTTACCTCATGATTAAAGTTGTTCCACATCCGCCGGTTCCCGCCTCAAAATGAGCGAGTTTGAGCCACTTGTACATTAAGGAAGTGTTCAGGAAAAACAAAAAAACCAGCGAAGAAACTCGACACAGAGGAACATAAACACCTACTGCCAGCTAGCGTTTCGGCAGTGTATTGCAGAGAAACAGAAACAGCGCGCAGAAGTATAAATGCACGGCTACGCGCGAGGCTTGCGCCGTGGGTTACGGCGATCACTTGACGCAGAAGTATAAACCAGGCTTTAGGCACACACAACATAACATAATACATTTGTATACACAAAATACACACAAAACAGACACCACATAAAACACATGTACAAAACAACCCACAATACATAATGTACAGTGCATCTGGAAAACTATTGATAGCGCTTCACTTTTTCCACATGTGTTTATGTTACAGCCTTATTCCAAAATGGATTAAATTCATTGATTTCCTCAACATTCTACACACAATCCCCCATAATGACAATGTGAACAAAGAGTTTCTGAAATTGTTGCACATTTATTAAAATAAAAGCTGATAAATCACATGTACATCAGTATTCACAGCCTTTGGCGTGAGGCTCTACATTGAGCTCAGCTACATTCTGTCTCCACTGATCATTCTGGAGATGTTTCAGCAGCTTCATTGGAGTTCACCTGTGCTCAATTCAGTTGATTGGACATGATTTGAAAAGGCATACATCTGTCTATATAAGGGCCCAGGGTTGACAGTGCATGTCAAAGCACAAACCAAGCATGAAGACAAAGGAATTGTCTGTACACCTCCGAGACAGGATTGTCTCAAGGCACCACCAGGACTCTTCCTAGAGCTGGCCGGCCATCTAAGCTGAGTGATCGGGGGAGAAGGGCCTTAGTCAGGGAGGCGATCAATAACCCGATGGTCACTCTGTCTGAGCTCCAGCATTCTTATGTGGAGAGAGGAGAACCTTACTGAAGGACAACCATCTGTGCAGCAATCCACCAATCAGGCCTGTATGGTAGAGTGGCCAGACTGAAGACACTCCCCATCTGGAATCTGCCTAAAGGCATCTGAAGGACTCTCAGAGCATCAGAAACTAAACTCTCTGCTCTGATGAGACTCAAATTGAACTCTTTGGAGTGAACGCCAGGCGTTATGTTTGGAGAAAAGCAGGCAGCGCTCATCACCAGGCTAAAAGCATCCCTACAGTGAAGCATGGTGGTGGCAGCATCGTGCTGTGGGGATGTTTTTCAGCAGCAGGAACTGGAAGACTAGTCAGGATAGAGGGAAAGATGAATGCAGCAATGTACAGAGACATCCTGAATGAAGACCTGCTTCAGAGTGCTCTTGACCTCAGACTGGGGCGACGCTTCATCTTCCAGCAGGACAATGACCCAAAGCACACCGCCAAAATATCAATGGAGCGGCTTCACAACAACTTGGTGAACGTCCTTGAGTGGCCCAGCCAGAGCCCAGACCTAATTCCTATCGAACATCTCTGGAGAGATCTGAAAATGGCTGTACACCGTCGCTTCCCATCCAACCTGATAGAGATTGAGAGGTACTGCAAAGAGGAATGGGCAAAAATTCCCAAAGACAGGTGTGCCGAGCTTGTGGCATCATATTCAAAAAGACTTGAGGCTGTAATCGCTGCCAAAGGTGCATCAACAAAGTGTTGAGCAAAGGCTGTGAATACTGATGTACATGTGATTGAGTTTGTGTGTGTGTGTGTAGAAGCTGACCGTCTCTGGTGTTGTGTTGTTTTTCTGGCAGAGATCTGGACGGGTTGAGTGTGAAGAACCGTGTGTGTGTGGTTCTCCCCATCGAAGAGGTCCTGCAGACGCTCAATGATCTGATCGGATACTTCAGACTGCCGGACGCAGAGCTGGAGCACGAGAAAAAGCAGATCAAACTGCGCTCGCTCAAGAACCGCCAGAACCTCTTCAAGGAGGAGGTGACACCAGTGCTGTTCTAGTTTATGTTTTAGCTTATCTAGGGCTGTCCCAGACTAAAGGTGGTCTTATGCCTAGTACACACTACAGGATTTTTAAGGGCTCCTATTTTACCACTTTTTCAATATGTAAGATCAGTCTTTGGTCTATCCAGAATGTGTCTGTAAAGTTTCAGCTTAAAATACTCATCAGATTATTTATAATACCCTGCTGAATATGCCCAATTTTGGGGTCAGAGGAAAGTGTCACTGTTTTTGTCTTTAAATGCAAATGAGCTGGTTCTGTCCCCGCCCACCGTTTCCACATGTGTGTCTGTTTCTCCTACGTTACATCAGATAAACAGCAGTCAGTGACAGAGACAGACACTGGTGAAGCAGAGATTCAGGATTCAGTTTAAATTAGATTTGTTCTGCAGGGGATGCTGTCTCTGGTGTCCAACTGCATCGACCGGCTGAGTGTTTACAACAGCGCGGCTCATTTCAGCGAATGTGCAGGAGAAGAAGCCGGAGCCGCCTGGAAAGACATCCTTAACCTGCTGTACGAGCTGCTGGGTAAGAGCATCACTGAGCATAATCTGGATTACATATGCAGATTACAAAAGTCAAGCACTGGTAATTAGAGTAAACATCTGTTTAGAATGATCATAATCAGATTACAGTTACTTTTTAATGGATTACATGATTAAATATTATTTACACAATGACAGTAGATTATTCTCAGTTTATTGATTGTTTATATTTTTCATAATAACCGTCTTGCCTATATACGTTTATGATTCTGTTTTTTTAATATCTCAGAATTATCCTACTTAAATATGTGACATCAATTAACACTTAGCACAAAAGTAATCTAAATGTAATACAAAAGTAATCAGATTACATTACCGTAATTCTCTAATTTAAGAGATGATTTTATTGACTACACATTTTTTGTAGTTTGTAATAAGTAACTTGTAATTAAGGTATTCGTAATTGTATTACAGTTACTTTTTTTGGATTACATCATTACTTATTATTTGTTCAATGCCAGTAAGTTATTCACAATTCATTGATTGTTAATATTTTACTTATTAAACTTCTTGCCTATATACAGTCATGATGCTTCATGATTTTAGGTTTTTTTAATAGCACAGGATTATGCTACTTCAGTAAATGTGATATCAATTAAAAGTAATCTAAATGTAATCCAAAAGTAGTCAGACTGGGTTACCATAAATGTGTAAGTCTATGAGATTTTATTACTAACTACACATATTCTCTTGTAATTTGTAATATGTAACTGATTACAGTTCATAAGTAATCTACCCAGCTCTGGTAATAGATTGAGTAATCTGGATTATGTAATCAGATTCCAAAAATCAAGTACTTGTAATTAGAGTAAACTACTTTTTACAATACTCATAATCAGATCACTGTTACTTTTTTATGGATTACATATTATTTACGTAATTATCAGTAAGTTTTTCCACAGTTAAGAATTAATTCTTGCTTATATATACGTTCATGATTTTCTGTTGTTTTTTTAATAGCGCAAGCTTTTATTACTTTAATATACGTTACTGGTTTAGCTCAAAAGTAATCCAAGTGTAATCCAAAGGCAGTAACTGATTACAGTTCATAAGTAATCTACCCAGCTTCTACTTTTTAAAATGCTCATAATCAGATTACAGTTACTTTTTATGGATTACATGATTAAATATTATTTACACAATGACAGTAGGTTATTCTCAGTTTATTGATTGTTTATATTTTTAATAATAACCGTCTTGCCTATATACGTTTATGATTCTGTTTTTTTAATATCTCAGAATTATCCTACTTAAATATGTGACATCAATTAACACTTAGCACAAAAGTAATCTAAATGTAATACAAAAGTAATCAGATTACATTACCGTAATTCTCTAATTTAAGAGATGATTTTATTGACTACACATTTTTTGTAGTTTGTAATAAGTAACTTGTAATTAAGGTATTCGTAATTGTATTACAGTTACTTTTTTTGGATTACATCATTACTTATTATTTGTTCAATGACAGTAAGTTATTCACAATTCATTGATTGTTTATATTTTACTTCATAAACTTCTTGCCTATATACAGTCATGATGCTTCATGATTTTAGGTTTTTATAATAGCACAGGATTATGCTACATCAGTATATGTGATATCAATTAAAAGTAATCTAAATGTAATCCAAAAGTAGTCAGACTGGGTTACCATAAATGTGTAAATCTATGAGATTTGATTACTAACTACACATATTCTCTTGTAATTTGTAATATGTAACTGATTACAATTGATATGTAATCCACTCAGCTCTGGTAATGGATTGAGTAATCTGGATTATGTAATCAGATTCCAAAAATCAAGTACTTGTAATGAGAGTAAACTACTTTTTACAATACTCATAATCAGATTACAGTTACTTTTTATGGATTACATATTGGAAGTAAGATGCTCACAGTTAATAACTCTAGCTTATATATTTAGCACAAAAGTTGCACACACACACACACACACACACACACACACACACACACACACACACACACACACACACACACACACACACACACACACACACACACACACACACACCACACACACACACACAGACACTTTGCATCTCCTTGAGGAAGTGTGTGCGTTCTTGAAGGAGTGACCTTTATAGAGGACATCTGTCTGTTTGGCTTGATAATGTTGCAGATGCTGGTGTGTGTGTGTGTGTGTGTGTGTGTGTGTGTGTGTGTGTGTGTGTGTGTGTGTGTGTGTGTGTGTGTGTGTGTGTGTGTGTGTGTGTGTGTGTGTGTGTGCTGCGGAGGTGCATTATTACCCATAATTCCCCCTTGGTGTGTCACAGCCGCTCTGATTCGAGGAAACCGCAACAACTGCACGCAGTTTTCACACAATCTGGACTGGCTGGTCAGCAAACTGGAGCGTCTGGAGTCGTCCTCAGGTACACCAGTGTGAAAAGCTCTTCTACTGGCAGAACTTGATGCTTTTATTCATCATGGATGTATTCAACTCATCAAAAGGGACATTTATAAGTATTAAAATATTTCAGTTTCAATTAAATGCAGATCTGCTGAACCTTCCGTATATTATAGATCATACAAATGTAGTGCAAGCTGGATTTTTGCGCAGAATAAAAACACTAGTGAGAAATAACCTCAGAATTAATTTTATTTGGTGTTTAAATGTATGAGGAATAAAAAAATATTTATTTATTTATTTTTAATTTTTGTTCGTTTATTTTTTTTATGTATTTGTTTATTTATTTATTTGTATATTTATTTATGTTTATTTGTTTGTTTGTTTGTTTATTTGTTTGTTTGTTTGTTTGTTTATTTATTTATTTGTATATTTATTTATGTTTATTTGTTTGTTTGTTTATTTATTTATATATTTGTTTATTTATTATTTGTATCATTTATTTATTTATTTATATATTTTATTTATTTATGTTTGTTTGTTTGTTTATTTATTTATATATTTATTTATATATTTATTTTTGTTTGTTTGTTTATTTATTTATATATTTGTTTATTTATTTATTTGTTTATTTATTTATGTTTATTTGTTTATTTATTTATTTATATATTTGTTTATTTAATTATTTGTTTATTTAGGTTTATTTGTTTATTTATTTATTTACTTATATATTTGTTTATTTATTTATTTGTTTATTATTTAGGTTTATTTGTTTGTTTGTTTGTTTATTTATTTATATATTTATTTATGTATTTATTTGTATTTATTGATGTGTTTATTTATTTATTTATTTATTTATTTTATTTATTTATTTATTTATGTTTGTTTATTTATTTATATATGTTTATTTATATATTTATTTATGTTTATTTGTTTGTTTGTTTATTTATTTTTATATTTGTTTATTTATTTATGTGTATTATTTATTGATGTGTTTATTTATTTATTTATATATTTTATTTACTTATTTATTTGTTTATTTATTTATGTTTATTTGTTTGTTTATTTGTTTATTTATTTATATATTTGTTTATTTATTTATGTGTATTATTTATTGATGTGTTTATTTATTTATTTATTTATTTATATATTATATTTATTTATTTATGTTTGTTTATTTATTTATTTAAATAATCGTTTATTTATTTATTTGTATATAATTTATTTATGTTTATTTGTTTGTTTGTTTGTTTATATATATATATATATTTATTTATTTATTTATTTATGTTTATTTGTTTGTATATTTATTTATATATTAGTTTATTTATTTATTTGTATTAGTTATTTGTTAATTTATTTATTTGTTAATTTATTTATTTATACGTTTGTTTGTTTGTTTGTTTGTTTGTTTGTTTGTTTGTTTGTTTGTTTGTTTGTTTGTTTGACCAATCCCCGTCTTTGAAAGACAGCTTTATTTTTGTTTTTAATCGCAGCATTTGTATATAATATTTGTTCCAATGTGCCAAAATATTTTGTAATGATGATGGTGATTAAACATGCATTTAATTTATGTTTACATATTTTATTTATTTGGTATGATAAAATAAACTTAGGCGACACGGTGGCTTAGTGGTCAGCACTGTGGCCTCACAGCGAGAAAAAATCCTCATATTATAGTGATTTCTGAAAGATCATGATGACTTTGGAGACTAAAGTAATCATGCCAAGCTTTACATCTCAGAAATAAATCACAGTAGCGCAGTAGGTAGTGCTGTCGCCTCACAGCAAGAAGGTCACTGGTTCGAGCCCCGGCTGGGTCAGTTGGTGTTTCTGTGTGGAGTTTGCATGTTCTCTCCGTGTTGGCGTTGGTTTCCTCCGGGTGCTTCGGTTTCCCCCACAGTCGAAACACATGCGCTATAGGAGAATTGGGTAGGCTAAATTGTCCGTAGTGTATGAGTGTGAATAAGTGTGTATGGATGTTTCCCAGAGATGGGTTGCAGCTGGAAGGGCATCCGCTGCATAAAACATGTGCTGGATAAGTTGGCGGTTCATTCCGCTGTGGCGACCCCAGATTAATAAAGGAACTAAGCCGAAAAGAAAATGAATGAATGAAATAAATCACATTTTGCTATCTTTTTCCATGATTATTACACAGTATTTTTGATCGCCTGATTGCAGTCCTGTTAGGCAAAGGAGACTTAATTTAGCTTTAAAAATAAATAAATAAATATATAAAATAAATGAATGAATGAATGTTTCCACCAGCAGACTTTAGAGCAGGCCTGCTGTAAGATGCGTGTGTGTGTGTGTGTGTGTTCCTCAGGGATTCTAGAGGTTCTTCACTGTATCCTGATCGAGAGTCCTGAAGCTCTGAACATCATCCAGAGAGGACACATCAAAACCATCATCTCTCTGCTCTACAAACACGGCAGAAACCACAAGGTGTGTGTGTGTGTGTGTGTGTGTGTGTGTGTGTGTGTGTGTGTGTGTGTGTGTGTGTGTGTGTGTGTGTGTGTGTGTGCATCTCAGTAATAAGGCTGATACAATGTGCATCTGGCTTAGCCAGATATATGATATATCTTGATGATACACATGAAGCAGGTTAGTAGTTAAAAAAAATGTTTGCTTTGGTAATCTTCAATGAAAGAAAACTCTGCTTACTTTTGGAGTGGCCCCGCCTCCTTCTGTTGACGTCAACCTGAGGATTTCCATAGCAACAGCATATTAATGCCCTCTCTTAATGTAAAACTTGGTTTGTGTTCAGATTCTGGACATGTGTGTGTGTGTGTGTGTGTGTGTGTGTGTGTGTGTGTGTGTGTGTGTGTGTGTGTGTGTGTGTTTAAGAACAGTCATAATTTGTCTCTCTCTCTCTGTGTGTGTGTGTGTGTGTTTAAGAACAGTCATAAGAGAGAGAGAGAGAGAGAGAGAGAGAGAGAGAACAGTCATAATTTGTTTGAGTGCATGTGTGTGTGAGAGAGAAAACAGCCATAATTTGTCTGAATGTGTGTGTGTTCAGATTCTGGACGTCCTCTGCTCTCTTTGTGTGTGTAACGGAGTCGCTGTCAGAGCCAATCAGAATCTGATCTGTGATCACCTGTTGCCCAGACGAGACCTGCTGCTGCAGACGCGACTGGTCAACGACGTGCAGAGGTCAGACTACACACACGCACGCACGCACACGCACACACACACACACACACACACACACACACACACACACACTCGCCTTCATCAGCTCTGTATTCTGTGTTTGTTTTGTTTGTTTGTTTTGTATTCGTTTATTCATTATGATTCAGTGTAAATGTATTTGTTTATGGTTGTTTAAAAAATTTGTTTGTAAGCTGTATTTGTTTATATTCGATCAATCAATCGTTTATACATTCATTCATTCATGCATTTATTAATTTAGATTATGCATGCAAATATTCATTCATTTAATTTATGCAAGTTTTCATTAATTAATTCATGCATTCATTCATGCATGTATTGATTTTATGTATGCATGCACTCATTCATTCATTTATGTGTTCATTCATTCATTTAATTTTTGCATTCAATAATTCATTAATTCATGCATTCCTTCATTTAATTTATTCAAGCATTCATGCATTCATTCGTACATTTATTCATTTAATGTATGCATTAATTCATTCATGCATTCATTCGTTCATTTCATCTATGCATTCATTAATTTATTAATTTATGCATTCATTTATTTCATTTATTCAAGCATTCATTCGTGCATTCATTCATTCATGCATACATTTATTCATTAATTCGTGCATGCATTCCTTCCTTCATTCATTCATTCATTTCATTTATGCATGCATTTAATAATTAATTCATCCATTCGTTAATTTAATTTATTCAAGCATTTATGTATTCACTTGTACATGTATTAATTTAATGTATGCATTCGTTCATTCGAGCATTCATTCATTCATTCATTTAATCTATGCATGCATTCATTAATTAATTAATTCATGCAGTCATTTATTTCATCTATTCAAGCATTCATTCATGCATTTATTCATTTAATTTATGCATGCATTTATTCATTAATTAATGCATGCATTCCTTCCTTCATTCAATCATGCATTCATTCATGCATTTATTCATTCAAAATGCGTTTATTTGTTCATTTATGCATGCATTCATTCATTTAATTTATTCAAGCATTCATGCATTCAATAATGCATTTGGTCATTTCATGTTTGCATGCATTCATTTGTTCATTTATGCATGCATTCATTCATTATTTCATGCTTTCATTCATTTAATCTTTTCAAGCATTCATGCTTTCATTCATGCATTCATTCACACATTCAGTCATTAATTCATGCATTGATTCATGCATTCATTTAATTTATGCATGCATTCTGTCATTAATTCATGCATTCATTCATTTAATGTATGCATGCATTCAGTCATTAATTTATGCATTCATTCATTCATTCATTTAATTTATACATGCATTCCGTCATTAATTCATGCATTCATTTATTTAATTTATACATGCATTCCATCATTAACTCATGCATTCATTCATTTAATTTATACATGCATTCAATCATTAATTCATGCATTCATTCATTTAATTTATACATGCATTCAGTCATTAATTCATGCATTCATTCATTTAATTTATACATGCATTCAATCATTAATTCATGCATTCATTCATTTAATTTATACATGCATTCAGTCATTAATTCATGCATTCATTCATTTAATTT